>CAUYRT010045378.1:0-54380 GCA_963574885.1 Lepilemur ruficaudatus
ATCACTTCTATTACTGAATAGGGATTTAAAAAATTCTACTGAAAGTATGAAAATGACCAAAAATAGCACTGTGAAAAGCAGCTTCTACATGCACTCACCATCAAATTGGTATTAACTTATCAACACTTATGTGCACATATAGTAGTAACATTCATCTGGTGTCGGGCAGGTGGGAGGGGATGGGTATATTCACACCTAATGGGTGTGGTGTGCACTGTCTGGGGGATGGACACACTTAAAGCTCTGACTTGGGTGGGGCAAAGGCAATATGTGTAACCTAAACAATTGTACCCCTGTAATATGCTGAAATAAAAATAAATAAATAAATAAATTAAATTAAAAAAAATGTAGCTTCTGGTCAGACTCTTCAATGGATATTTGCTTTGTAAGTATCCTTGACCCACATTGCATCATTTGTTTATAAATTAATTATATATCATATTACATCCTGCTGGTAAAATAGCAGGCTTTAAAGTATTTTTTTCCAAATTATCAGTGACAAAAATAATGTTACTGGTTACTTTTTATTGCCTTCCTTTTTTCTTTAGGATGCTCCTTTCCTTAACATATTTTGTGGTTGTTTCCCTGAAACACATTTAAATAAATGAAGATGGAGAACTAGAAATTACTTTCACTTCTCTGAATCTGGTGTTTACCAGTTTAATTAACCTATGACTGTAAATCTTTGAATCATATGGCAATATTCTATTTTCTTAGTCACGATTTCTAACTGTCACCTAACTGTGGCCCCAGTCACTTTTTATTGGTTTCACAGCAAAAGACTCTGAATGTGTTTATTTTCTATATATGCATTTATTCTTGGTGATGCATGCTAGTTAAATCATGGAATAGTTTTAAAATACATGACAAAAATAGCAAAGAGTAAAGAAACATCTCTTTGTTTCTGGTTGAATAAACTCTGTGACTGTGCAAGGATCCAGTTTAAAATAAATTCTAAAGGAATTATCTTATTTTCCAAGACTGTTGCTTCTCCCAGTAAATGGAATCAATATCCACCTGATTGCCCCAAGACAGAAATCTCAAGATCACAGATCCTCCTCTCCATCCCCCACAAGTAGAGTAAATTCTACCTCCAAAACCAATCTCTGATCAGTCCACTTCTCACCCTACAGCCTCTACCTTTGTTCAAATCTGGAATCCTGCTGTGGTATTCAAATTTATCTTGCCACATATGTTCCTTTCTTCCTCCAACCCATTGTCTAAACTACAGCCTCTGCTCTTTCTACGATGCAGATCTTATAATTTCACTTCTCTTCATGGGCTGAACTTAACCTACTAAATCATGTTATTTTTTTTCTGACAATACCAGCCTTTCTGCCTTAATCAGGCACATTAGCCAAATCCATGGCATGACCTCAGTGAAGCCTGAAGATCCTAAATTGACAAGGCATCTGATTCCTTTAGATAACAACAGTAAATAATAATGAATACCCACCAAGTAGACTACTCTGAGCATTTTGAGTGTATTAACATTTTTTTTTTTTTTACAAAATCAACAATAATTATTATTGCTACCATTAATTGAGAGCCTACTTTACATCCAGGTGTCATATATCCACCAGTTGTTACCTTTAGAATCACCCTGCAGGGTAGGTATTTCTGTCTCTAGGAAGAATGTGAGAAGAAGGAGATTTCCTGGAGGGTCCGGTGTCGCCTTAAGCCAATCAGCTAGAACTGAGTAGCAAGGTTGGAGCCCCTCTGCCAGCTCTGCTCTTGGCCCACCACCAACACCTGACACCCCACTGCACCCCGACAGGCACTGATGCCACATCCACAGCGTCACGTAGAGAATGGTGATGCAAACAGAAATCAAAACATTGCGGCCAAGTCACGCAGGCTGCTTGGACTTATGACTTGTAGGGGAACACAGGCTGATGCTAAGTCAACAGCACCAAGTTTATCACTTAATGGAGTGGCTGCCTTGGGTTCAGGCATGTGTCTAGGGACAGCAAGCTTGGGGTCATTGACATCTGAAGGAGTCATAGAAACAGGACCCTGGGAACATTTCATATACCTCATATTCTTAAAACTTTATTACGATTGTTTACACTCCTTGGGGAAAAACCCCAACAAACCGTGGGGTTTCAGAGAGCTGTGTTAGCCCACAAAGTCTGAAGCAGAAACTGTCATTCGGAGGGCTTGATTAACCACAGGCATATATTTTAGGAGGAAGTAGGCTAAGAAACATCTGCAACACTGGCCTGTCATATGCTTAGTTTGTTAAAGAAGAAGCTTATTATTTCTTTACATGGAAAACCTCCAAATGGAAAAAGCCCCAGAATGTTTTCTCTGAATAAGTTCTCTTAGTGAATGTCTTAAGAATAATCAGTGATGTCTACGGGCTAGGGGCCAGGACCCAGCTCACAAGCCTGCCACAAATTCTTTAAG
Source organism: Lepilemur ruficaudatus (assembly GCA_963574885.1). Classification (NCBI taxonomy): domain Eukaryota; kingdom Metazoa; phylum Chordata; class Mammalia; order Primates; family Lepilemuridae; genus Lepilemur; species Lepilemur ruficaudatus. The sequence goes on from CAUYRT010045378.1 coordinate 2,410, forward strand.
CCCTGGTTGTGTCTGATGAGGAGGAATGCCTACTTACATGTTTGCAAGGAAGATTTCCTGTCGCCCTCATCACTTGGTCCAGAGGAGAAGGAAAGAGGAAGGAAAAGAGGTCATTGGCCAGCCCTGCTGTCGCCCATGCTAAGTGGAGAAAAAGGTAGTTGAGAGCTCTGCTTAGCCATGCACTGATCTGCTGGGTCATCCTCGTCCTATCAGGACAGAGGCAGCACTTCCTTTCTCATCAGTGGGCTTGGTGGGGCCAGTGGCCTCAGACAGCTGGAGGGCATGGCCCTGGAGTGGGGCTCAGGGCTTCCTCTTTTATGGAGCTAATTAGGTATCGCCTGGGCTCTTATCTGTGCCGCCAGATGGGCCCAATTGCCAGCTCCTTACTTCATGCCAACCAGTCCAACAGGCTATTCCAACCAACACTGACATTATCCTAGTAACTTGCTTTAAGTATTTTGGACAAAGTCTTAAACTAATTTAGCCCTCTATCTGTCACCTTCAGTCTAAAGCCTTTTATTTTCTTGATGCTTTGACCTTGGGGCTCCATCTACGCCCTAAAAGGATTTTCCCTGAAGGCCCTCAACTAGAGACCTGGAGGGTAATTCTTTGGTGCTTCTCTCCTAATGAGATTTTGGAAATATCTGATCGTTTGCTAACATCGCATTCAAAGCCCCTTTCTACCCTGAGCAGTGAGACATTTGACTCCGATGCCATCCAACTTGGCTCCAGCTTCAGTTGGATGAGTTTGTCAAAGCCCTGGCCATTCAGACAGCCACCTACCTACAGGGAGAGCAGACGGTGGCTAAGCCATCTGGGCACTGTTTATTTATTTTGGGGGGGTGTTGGGATTTGGGGGCACAGAGTAGAAGGTGGAAATAGAGCAGCACCCACAACTACACTCAAGTCTACTTCCTGACTTTCCTTTCTAACATGCAAGGTTCTTAACAACCTAGGATTTTTGAAATAATCAATTCATATAAAGACAGACGGAAGAAAACGGGAGTGAACTTTTGCCTTGTCCCCAGCAGGCTGAGGAATCACCAAGGAGGGAAGAGATGGAGCAAAACACACTAGGCCTCATGCCAACTATTACAGTTAATAGCTATTGAGTGCTTACTATGGTCCTTGTCCTTTCTGCTTCTTCCTCCCTCCCTATCTCCTTTTCTTCCCTTCATTCCTTTCCTCTTTTTCATAAAAAACTGTTAGATAAATTAGTTTATGGTTGTAGTATCTACACATAACCTCAATTACAAGGAAAATTAAATGATTAGGGAGGTAACTGAGCTAGGATATCCAGATTCTTTTATACTAAGAATCCCTGAGTACATAGTATTTATTGCTAAATTAGAAAGGAATGGTATGGTCCACCTGTAGAAATCAGTTTATTTGTAGGCAATGAGGCAGGCAAAGGCATAATTAAGAGCCACCCAGAACCTTTACTTGTAGATACATGACCTGCTGCCCCTGGTAGGCAGTGGCGGATTAAGGAAACTAGGTAGCAAGCTAGGGCTGGAGTAAACTGCAGCATATACACACTCCAAGAACACCCAGATGCCTGCGAACCAGACCAAGAGTTGCAAAGGTAAATGGCTGCGTCACCGGTGTAAATGTTCTTGCTAATGTCGCAGAAAGGAGTTTCAGGACACACACACAACTGAGCAATAGTGGCAATTTTATTGCGTGAAAGTCGCCAGCCTTAGGAAAGGGTTGTGCAGAAGCGAAGACTGACTCCCAAGAAAGGGCGTGGGCAGGCTGGAAAAACAGCAACTGCCCTGAACTCTGAGCTGTTGCTGTTGTTTTTATTTGTTGAAGTCAAAGAAGGCTGGGCAGTCAGTGTTTAATCTGTTCTTACTCATTGTTCCCCTGTTTTTCTCACAAGGGGGGTCAAAACCATGTTAACTTACTGCGATTGTGATACAGTGGGGGAAAGGTCACTGTGTACCTGCGCGACGCTGGGAAATTAATGGCTCTTTCTTCTCCTGTTTGTTCCAGGGCTGTTGGTTCGAGCCAGTTGGCTAACTTTCTGTTCCCTGCTCCCTTGCTCATTCCTAACTGACTGCCTGCTCTAACAGCTATAGGGACCAGACACGAGACATAGATGAGCAACTGAGCAGGGTTTGTTCTTTGCACATATACTCACTTTGCATATTAAACATGGAAGCATGGTCTTCACTTCCTCTAAAATAGTACTTCTTTTCCTTGAAATTCTTAAACCTCTCATTATATCTCTTGTTTAGCCACTTCTTATAAATACATGGGAAAAGGAAAATACTTCTTTACCATAAGAAAAAGACAGAGGTAAAAGTATGGTGGTAAATGAAAATAATTAGTTAGCCTCAGTGTTGGGGACAATAGAGAATAGCGAAGATTGTGGCAAACTGGAGGACACATGTGCCATTTAAGTGGGCAGTGGCCACTCTACCTCAGCAGACTACTTCATGAGAAAATACGGCTTTAATATAACCAGATACTCCAATTTTTACAAAAAGAAGTTGTAAATATAGATTTTTATGAGCTATGTCCTGATTTTTAAACATTGGCTCAAAAAAAAAAAAAGTACTGCATAGGTAAAACCAAAGAGTTTTGCAGTTTTGCAGTTATTGGTTTTCACTTCTGTCTGAACAGCGAAGGAGTCAAATTCAGGCAAACATCTGGGAATCAGGGCCCACACTGAGTCAGATCAAACTGGGGTGGGGGGTAGAAGACAAGCAAGCAGTGAGGACTGCAGAAGCTACAGAAGAATCGGAGACAGAGAATTCTGAAACTATCTTCACCTCAGGAACAGATTTCTCTTCTAGCTGTAGCAAAAACCAGTAATGGTTTCCCAGGCAACATCCAGCCTGGCATAGCCTACAAGCTCATGTGCTTCTGCAATGCAATACCATTTATTGATGGGCAAATTTTGGCATAATTTCCCAGAATCTTATCAATCCAGGAATAGAAGCTGGAATGGTCTATTGACTATCAACTCCCTGTCATTGAAATCAGGTTCTCCAAAGCCTGAAAACCTCATATATATCTTCTAGGTGTTGTTTATATTTTATTTGTGATGCTTATGACAGATATATATGGTTCTTGATCTGAATGGCTTTTTAAAAAATTTAATTTAATTTTTTTGAGACAGGGTCTCAATCTATTGTGCAGTGACATCATCACAGCTCACTGCAACCTCAAACTCCTGGGCTCAAGTGATCTGCTTGCCTCAGCCTCCCAAGTAGCTGGGACTACAGGCATGCGCCACCATGCCTGGCTGATTTTTTCTATTTTTTGTAGAGATGAGGCCTTGCTATGTTGCTCAGGCTGGTCTCCAACTCCTGAGCTCAAGCAATCCTCCTTCCACAACCTCCCAAAGTGCTAGGATTACAGGCGTGAGCCACCGTGCCAGGCCTGAATGGCTTTTAATATTTGTTCGCAATTGGGTAGAGCTTAGTGGACTGTTTCCAGGTAGATGCTCAGGTTTACACATATCGCTCCTCAAAGATGAACTGAAAAATATTTGCTTCTTTTGTTAAGGAATAATAATAATAAATACCACTGGGCAGTATCAATAACGATATTATCTATAACTTTTAAAAAGCCTTCCAAATAACTTCAAACAAATCTATTTTTTTTAGAACATTACAATAGAATGTAAATGAACAACTGTGCCTTTTAATGCACATGACATATATCCTTTGCTGTTTAACTCTCATTATGTTTTCCACTTATTCTGCAGCAAGCTGAGATAGACTGGAGTTACTGGTCTATTATAGCATTGGAACACTGTAGGCACCTCGTATCCTGATATCAGCAAGGCATTTGGAGAAGCCTGTCATTACAGCCTTATCCTTATAGATAAGATGTAGACATATGTATGGCCTCCATGAGAGCACATTTAAGTGTGATCGTAGTCATCTACATTCAACATATTATTCAACATTTAGCAAATATTTATTGAGTACCTATTATAGCGTCTATGAACTAGGCACTGCTTTAGGTTTTACAAATACAGGAATGAATATGTATAAATATATAATACAAATAAAATGTTTAAAAAGATAACTGTAGCCTTGACTGGAGAATAGACTTCATCTTCACCAACAGTGGATATTGCAATATCAAAATAATTTTGACATGTCATAGGTGAAACATGCTATATCACATTATAACATGTTATACCATTGTATATATAATTAGATATACTAATTAATAGACTATTTTTTTGAGCAGTCTTAAGTTTACAGAAAAATTGAGCAGAAGGTATAGAATTCCCATATCCTCCTTCCCTTCCCCTCAAAATTCCCCTATTATTATCATTTTGCATTAGTATGGTACATTTGTTACAACTGATGAATCAATATTGATATATTATTATCAACTAAAGTCCATAGTTTACATTAGGGTCCATTCTTTGTGTTGCATAGTTCTATAGGTCTTGATAAATGTATAATATCATGTATCCACCATTATAATATCATGCAGCATAGTTTCATTACCCTAAACATCCCCTGGGCTCTACCTACTCATCCCTCCATTCTTCCCTGAGCAACTCTGGTAATCACTGCTCTTTTAACTATCTCTATGGTTTGCCTTTTTCAGAGTGTCATGTTGTGGGAATCATACCACCTTTATAGACTGGCTTCTTTCACTCAGCAATATGCGTGTAAGATTCATTCATGCCTTTTTGAGGCTTAATGGTTCATTTCATTTTATCACTGAATAATATTCCATTGTATGGATGTGCCTCAAATTGTGTATCTATTCACCTACTGAAGGGCATCTTGGTTGCTGTCAAGTTTGGAAACTATGATAGAGTTGCTATAAATATTCAAATGCAGGATTTTTTGTGGCTGTAAGTTTTTAGCTCATTTGGGTAAATGGGAGTACAACTGCTGGATTGTATGCTAAGACTATGTTTAGCTTTGTAAGAAGCTGCCAATCTGTCTTCTGAAGTGACTGTATCATTTTGCGTTCCCACCAGCAATGATGAGTGTTCTTCACATCCTTGCCAGCATTTGGTGTTGTCAGTGTTTTGGATTTTAACAATTCTAATAGGGGCGCAATTGTATCTAGTTGTTTTAGTTTGCAATCCCTTAATAACATATGATGTCGAGCATCTTTTCATGTGCTTTTTTGCCATCTGTATATCTTCTTTTAGTGAGATGTCTATTCAGGTCTTTTGCCCATTTTTTTCAATTGGGTTGTTTGCTTTCTTATTATTGAATGTTAAGACTTCTTTATATATTTTGGATACATATTCTTAATCAGATATATGTTTTACAATTATTTTCTCCCGGTCTGTGGCTGATCTTTTTATTATTTTAACAATGTCTTTTGCTGAATAGAAGTTTTTAATTTTTAATGAAGTCCCATTTATCAATTTTTCTTTCATGGATTGTGCTTTTGCTGTTGACTCTAAAAACTCACCACAAAACACAAGATCACCTAGATTTTCTTGTATGTTATTTTATAGGAGTTTTATAGTTTTGCATTTTACATTGACGTTTATGATCCATTTTGAGTTAATTTTTGTGAAGGGTGCAAGGTCTGTGTTAGATTTTTTTTTTTTTTAATTTTGCATGTGGATGTTCAATTGTTTCAGAACCATTTGTTGAAAAGATTATCCTTTCTCCATTGAATTGCCTTTGCTCCTTTGTTTATGGAGGTCTATATCTAGACTCTATTATGTTCCATTGATCCGTTTATTTATTCTTTCACAGATAACACACCGTCTTGATCACTATAGCTTTATAGTAACTTCCAGTGCCGGGTAGTGTCAGCCTTCCACCTCTTTCTTCTTCAATCTTATATTGGCTCTTTTGCCTTTCCTTATAAACTTTAGAATAAATTTATTGATATCCACAAAATAACTTGCTAGGACTTGGATTGCATTGAATCTATAGATAAAGTTATTGAGAAGAACTGATAGCATAAGAAATTTAGGTCTTTCTATCCGTGAGCATGGAATAGCTCTCTATTTATTTAGTTCTTTGATTTCTTTCATCAGAGTTTCGTAGTTTTTCCCATCTAGATCTTCTACATTTTTGTTAGATTTATATTTAAGTGGATTTTTGGGGTACACATGTAAATAGTGTGTTTTTAATTTCAAATGTCAATTGTTCATTGCTGGTATATAGGAAAGCAATTACTTTTGTAAACCTTGTATCCTTCAACCTTGCTATAATTACTTATAGTTTAGGTTATTAAGTATGAAATATCTGATTTCCTTAAGTACTAAGTTTGACAGTTGATATTTCTGATATTTCATTTTGACACTTCTTGTTTTATGTTTATTGTGAAGGTACATCCTTAGTCTTTCAAACACATGGTTTTTGGCTTGTGATTATCTTTCAAAGTTTTTTAGAGCAATTTTTGTGAGACTACTGTTAAGTCAAAAATTTGTGTTATTTTTGAATGAATTCTGTGTAGGAACCAATGCAGCATGAACAGCTCAAAATATCAACAATGTACTTGGGAAGGATGTGGCTAATGAGCACACAGTACGTCAATGGTTTCAGAAGTTCTGTTCTGGTGATTATAATATTGAAAATGAGCCACGTGGGTGACCCAAGACCAAAGTGGATAATGATGAGCTGAAAGCTGTAGTGGAAGCAAATTCATCTCAATCTATGTGTGAATGAGCAGCAAGGTTTGACATTACTATTCCAACAATACTGGACCATTTGAAACAAATTGGCAAGGTAAAGAAGCTGGATAGATGGGTTCCACGTGAATTAAATGAGCATCAGAAGGGACATTGTCTTGAAGGTTGCCTTTCTTTGCTGTCACAACATAAAGACAAACAATTTCTACACTGTATTGTTACATGTGATGAAAAATGGATTATTTTTGACAATTGCAACCATTTGGCACAATGGTTGGACAAAGATGAACTGCCAAAACACAGCCCAAAACCAAATATTCATCAAAAACACTAATGGTGTCTATTTGGTAGTCCAGCGCTGGTATTATCCAATACAGATTCATGAAACCTGTCAATTGATGACAGCGGATGTCAACTGCAACCAATTGTATGAAATGAGGATGCTTGTGATTAAGCAGCCGAGACTGGTCAATAGAGACAGGCCAATCCTCTTGCAAGACAACGCTGACCACATGTTGCCCAAACAACGCTGCTCAAACTCCAGAGGCTGGATTTGGGAACTTGTCATACACCATATTCACCAGACCTTATGCCAACTGACTACCACTTCTTCCAGGCTTTGGACCACTTCTTGCAAGGGAAAATATTCAATTCTCAACAAGCTGTGGAAAACGCCTTTCATGCTTTGATTGCCACTCACTCTCCAGGCTTCTTTGCTGCTGGCATAAGCAAGCTACTTGTTAAGACGGCAACACTGTGTCAACAGTTTAGGTGCATACTTTGATTAATTGTATTGCTTCTTGTTTGAGATATAATAAACTATGCTTTTGATTCAAAATTGGACATTTCATATTGAATGACCTGATAGTTCGTTCCAGGAGATTTTTTGTTGTTGTTTATTCTTTGGGATTTTCTACACAATCATGTCATCTGTGAACAAAGACAGTTTACTTTTATTTCTTCTTTCTTCTTTATCAATCTATACACCTTTTGTTTCCTTTTTTGTCCTTTTGGTCTTAGTTGCATTAGGTAGGACTTCTGGTACAGTGTTGAATAGGACTGGTGAGAGGGGACATCCTTGCCTTGTTCTCAGGGAGACAGCATCTAGTTTCTGAACAAGCATGGAGTTAGATGTAGTTGTTTTGCAGATATTCATTATCAAGTTGAGGAAGTTTCTATTTCTAGTTTGTAGAGGGTTTTTAAAAATGAGTAAGTTGCAGATTTTGTTAAATGCTTTTCTGAATCTACTGATATGATTGTGTGATTTTTTTTCTTCTATAGCCTGTTGATATGATAAATTATATTAACTGATTTTCAAGTCAATTGAACCAGCCTTGTGTGCCTAGAATAAAACTTACTTAGTTATGGTGTATAATTCTTTTTATACATTGTCAGATTCCATTTGTAAATGTTTTGTTGAGAATTCTTGGATCTATGTTCATGAGGGATACTAGTCTGTAGTTTTCCTTCCTTTTAATGTCTCTCATTTCTGACATTAGTAATCTGTCTTCTCTTTCTTTGCATATCATTAAATTTTACTATGTAATATATATTTTATAAGTGAGAGCAGATATATTTTCATACAGCCTATTTTTTTAAATAAAATGTTGATTTATGTACTTTGCCTCCTTTTCTATTTTGTTTAAGGCTATTGTATATTAAATATATTAGCCGTTTGACCTGCCATACACGCTGCAAATGTTTTTATTCCAGCTTATTATTTTCTCTTAATTTTATATTCATATTTTATATGTAAGTCTTTCAGTGTTTTTTAATTATTTCTTCCTTTGCTATCGTGCTAAGTAATACCTAATACTTACTAAGCATTTACGTGTGACAGGTACTACATACATAGTGACTTATATGTATTATCTAAATTAAATCTCAAACAATCCTTGTGGCACGTACTATTATCTCCATTTTATGGATCAGAAAACTGAGGCACAAATAAGTTGAGTATCTTGTTACTGACAAGCACATCTAGTAAGTGGCAGAGCCAGGATTTGAAGGTAGTCACTCTAATGCCAGAGACTTAGCCCCTAAGTTCTACTGCCTTCTAGCAAAGCACTCCCAATTGAAGATGATATTATTTACCTACATTTTTTATGGTTACATATTTTTTAAAAGGCACATACATATGCACTCTACTTTGAAAATATTAAAATATTCAAATCTCATAACATAGAGCTATATGTTATAGTCCTTGCAAAGTTAGAGGAACTAATTTATTTTGGAATTGGAATAAATCCAGTTACCTGGTTTGACTGATATTACAGAAAATTGGACTGATTGAATATTGAAAAGTGTACGAAGAATTGTAATATAGACAAAGAAAACTAAGAAGTTTTTTTAAAAAAAAGCAAGTATTAATTTCAGGAGAAAAGCAAATGGTTAAAAAAAGCATAATCATAGTGCCCCATAACATTAAATTGTGATTACTATCTGCATGGGTGTAATAAAGTGAACAGTAAATATTTACACACAAAAAAGTGAATGGAAGGCAAGTAAATGGAGAATGGAAACAGTTGAAATAGACAATGCTGATGGATTCAGGTATGATTTTCATAGGTCTTCCTGACTTGCCTCAATATCTGATATCTGATATCAAATTATACTGGGGCTGCTATGAGCAATCTTCTTGTTTCTGGCTCTTACTGCAACATATTACTTACAGGGACTACACCTTCCTTCATGTAGTACCCATCCCTCCTCTACCCTGCTATCATATTGGTTTTTTGGGAGTTGCCTCTAAATAAATTTAGAAAGATAATCAGAGGAGGAGGGAGGGTAGGCAAAGGGAAAAGGAATAAACTCATAGCCACCAACTATTAGATGAAATTGGATTATAAAAACAATTAATATGGGGAGAAAATGCTTAATTTTCTCACGATCCTCATTTTTTTCCTTGAGACATTGCTCTTAACTTTTCGAAATATTTATAAAGACTAATTCCAAGAGACTAAAACAGGCTTCTTTTTCTCTCATACAAGACCACATTTCTTTATGTAACAAGTTAAATTCCTAACACTAATAAATAATCCACAATACTCAAAATGAAGACAATGACTTTAAATGGAATTATGAAACAGGATAAATGGCCAGTGCTGTTTTTGAGCACAACAATTTCATTTACTATCTAATTTTGCCACATGGCATGTTTCTCTTTCTCATTAAAACCCTGGGCATATATTGCTACTTGGAGCTCCCATCTAAGGGCTGTCCTTTAAATAGCACATGGAACTCCTACCAGTGTGACCTTTCTTCTTGGCAGGTCATCTGAGAATATTAACTAGAGTACTGTGTCCTGTGGTTCCCAGAAGAGCAGGAGAGCTTAATATTTTGAGAAGCTTCACTGTTGAAAGTCTGAGCAATCTGCCAAAAATGACTGATTTTCTTTGCTCTAAAGAAGTTTCTCTTGTGTTTGCATTAAGTAGATATCAAAGGGACATTTATGGTTCTAAACTACTTCCAATATCTGTAAAGAGATCCACCCTTGAGAGGAGGCAGGCAGTGGGGAGACAGATCTGTTTGAGGAGCATGGAGGGAAGTTAGCTGGAGGTTGCTGGCAGCAAAGGGCAAGTAGCCAGTCCTGCAGGGAAGTCTTAACACAGCGTGACCAAGTGTCCCTACAGGTGGCAGAGCACAGCAAAAGTGCATCAAGAGCATGTGATATTTATTCAAAGTCAAGGCAATGGGAAGGAAACCAGGAATGCAGTTTAGTGAGGGCAGAAGCAAGGCAGGGCTCTGGCCCTGGAAAGATTGAACAATGAAATGGGTTAAAACACAACCACAGCAACAATACAGGGGAAAAGTGGAGTTACCAGAACGCACTGAAGCTCTGAGACTGGTGAAATGAGATCTTACAACAGATGAACAGCAAACGAAGCTAGAATCTGGAAGACTACTTGGTTGCCTCATGTGATTTATAGGTTTGGAGTGATGCACAGATCCTCATACCAAAATTGATGTCACAGGGAGAAAATACAATCCTAACTTTCTAGAGAACTGTGATTTAAGCTACGCAGGGCTGAGTGTGCAGATGTCTTTGGCTCTAAGGGTAATTAGAAGAAATGCTTGTAATTTATAAAAGTCACCCAGGATTCTTAACCTTTTGTTTTGGGGGTCAGCCAAAATTCCAAGTTCTTACACTAGCTATTGTTGTCATCCAGGTGAGTGAAGGCAATCATGTGGATGACAGTGGTGACTGAAGGGTGGGGAGGAGGTGATGGGCTGAACAACGCCTGGAGTGGAGCCGTAGGGGGAAGGAATCACGAGCAGGAAATTATTGCAGAGAATAGTTTCTGCATTGGTTTGGACAACTGAGTAGAAGACGATGCTAGTAGGGAGTGGGGACAGTCTGATGCCTGGACGCAAAATCTGGCTCCATTCTTTACTTCCTGTGTGAACTTGAGCCAATTACTTAACCTCTCTGAGCTTTTATCTGTAAAACTGAGAATAGTTTTACTTCTCAAAATTGTTGCAAGGACTAAATGAGATACAAATTTGAGAGTTGAGGTCTTGGCACATCTATTGTGTGTCTACTAATTGCCAAGCCCTAGGGCAAGTGCTGAGAATAATAAGATAACCAGAACACGGCTCTTGAATTCAGTGTTCTCAGTCAGCTGGGCACGATGTGCAAAAACGATTAACACAATAGAATGGGAGAAGCACTGAAACATCAGTGTGCACAAAGTGTTAGGTGAGCCCAGGATAAAGCACTCTGCTTGCAAATGTGAAGACAGGGAAAGTTTCATGTAGCTGTGGGGAAAGAGGAATGGATGTTGGAGCTAGGCTGGAATGAATAGTTTTACCATAATGTGTTTCCCCTGTGATCTTGGACAAATTAGTGTCTCTGGGCCTCAGTTTCCTTAATTGGGGATAATGATGATACACATCTTGGGGAGTGATTGTGAGGGCTAAATAGAATAATACATGAAAAATGGTCAGCACAGTGCTTGGTACACGGCAAGAACTCCATGGATGTTGACAATTTTATTACCGCTATTACTTTGGAGAATTCTGGGAGTTGGTCAGCTCTGGTGGACTCAATGACATACCAAAGTCACAGCTAGTTAGTAGCAGAGCCTAGACTAGGATCTAGGCTGCCAATTTTATGCTCTAAAGTGAAAGTAGAGCTCTGTACTCATCCAATTCCACTTTTTCTACTGGAGATTAAATTGGATCCTTTTATGTAAAGTGGCCACTCCAAGTGACTTTTCCCAAAGGAAAGCTTTGAATGAAATCATCTAACATTTAAATGATCTCATATCTAAAGGAGTACCCACTTGGATAGAGCTAACCATTCTGCAGTATATATGAGTTCTCTTTGCTTACTGAACGTCTCTATAGTTTTTTCCAGGCTACATATTTCAGCCCTCTGAACAGCTTATTTAATTGACTTTCCTATCAAAGGAAAGTGAAAGCAGAAAAGTAGGTTCTACTTTAATCAAGATACTGCTTATTGTGGTTTAGAAGCTCTTTGCTGGCTCTGTGGGAAGAGGCAAAAATTATAAAGCATAGCTGCCATCTTTGTGATAGTCAAAGCAAACCAGATCTATAGGAAAAAAGAAAATAATAATTCTAGAACAATGTATAGATATTTCACAGTGATATGGGGTGGACGGAACATACAACAGAGACAAAATAAATTGGCATTCTATTGGGCAAGAGCTAATAAAGATGTCAGCAGAGAAAACAATCGTTTCTGTGGCAGGTGCCATGCTAGACGTTCCATATAGTATCTGGAGAAAATGATTTCTAAGCCAGCTCTACAAAATGATAATGAATACGGATTGGCAAAGAGAAAGGTGAGCAATGGTTCTCATTAGAATAACTCGGTCAAAAATAAAACAAAACAAAACTATTGTGCCCAGGCCCCATGCCCAGAGATTCTCTTTTAGTTCCACGGGGGCAGGGAGCCTAGATGTCCAACTTTATGAAAGCTCCCAGGGGGTTCTACTGTGCAATCCAGGCTGAGAACATCTGCTTTAGGGCAAAGACCAGATGATGCATATTTGTGAGTCCTGGGTGGAGAGAGGCAGGCCTGTGTTGAGTATTTGTGCTTCCTGGTTGTAGTGGAAACATGGATTCTTCCAGTTTGCCTAGGATGAGAGCAAAGTGAATGCATTGGGTTGTGAATATACTAATGTTTGCCTGGGCAAGGTCAAGGTGAGGACTTGGGAGAGGTGGTCTTCTGAGATCTTGCAGAAGAATTGCCGAATGCTGATGCTGGGGTATAGAATTAGGAAGAAACCTAGGGATTTAAAGCAAAAATTGTGTGTCTCTAAGGAATTTAATGAAATGTATGGAATTGTGAAGCTGGCAGAAGATAAAGGAGTGAAGGAAGTCTGAAAACAGACAGCTCCAGGTCAGTGGGATTTTCTTGGTAAAAGTTGCTTCAATTCAGCCTCCTTTGTAAATGGTCACATTCACAGCAGCCTTGCGTGTCTGTTGTGAAGATGGAATGAGATAACATGGAGAAAGCACAGGGTGCGATGCCTGCCACACAGAGAGCAGTAAGCATTAGTTAATGGTGCTGTTGTTGTTTGAAATGGATAAAATTCTGTATGAATTGCATCACAGGTATCCCAGACTCGGGATTTGGATAGCTGCATATAAAGAGAGTTTCCCTCTGAAACTGGTGTGGGCATAAGGGACCTCATGTCTCTAGTACAAGGGAATTGAGAGAAATCACTTGGTCCTTAGCCTGCTGGGAGCTGGAAGGAAGAAAGGCCTTAAACAGGGGGCCAGAGGGCAGGCATGGAGCCCAAAGGCTGGAGGCCAGGGTGAGGAGGAAGTGAATCAGAACAGACGGAACTGGGGTGAGGTCTTACCCATTTTGGAGACTAAAGCCCAGAAACTGGGGTCACACTGAGGCAGGCTTTCGTTTGTTCTCTCTTATGAACCCACCAGCACAAGGAGAAGACAGCCTGAATGATAACTGAGTTTTACTAGTCTGAGTTCATGCATTTTTGCTTTTTGGATGATAATTCCAACTCAGGATTACATGAGCTAATGCATGTGAAAGTATTTTCTAAATAACAAAATACTATGAGAATAAAATCTTATCATTTTTCTTCTGTGCTGAGTTCATACCTAGAGATCCCCTGGAGGTATAAATGATACTGAGCTAATTTGTGCATTTTAAGCAGATGTCCAAGTGTATTGCATTGACGTGGGTCTATGGGGCCGAGGAGAAGGGCAGGGTGGGAGGAGCTCTTCTGTGGATCTCAGGCCTGAAGTAACAGAATTTATGCCCAGGGCTTGCAAAACATTCCTAGAGCCTTCTGCTTGAAAGTTTCAAGGATGCACATTTTGTCTTAGGGTTAGATGAAGTGGAAATGCCGAGGCAGAAAGGGACAGAAGATGGGCTTCATGAGTTTGGCTCCTAGTCAATGTTCATTAACCGTTTGCTGAAACGAAGACAGATGTGAGAGGGTGACATAGTGCTAAAAAGTGCTAATAAGTCCATGGTGCTGTGCTAAACGTGCTAATAAGGCTTTGCAAGTAAGTCCATGGTGTTTTGGATTTGATGTGACTGGCAGCCACTAATGCAGCCTCCAGTGGTGTTTAAGGACCTGTAAACTACTGAAAATTGAGGAAAGCACTCAGTGGAAATCAACCACTGGGGGTGGGGCAAAGCCCTACCTAATGGGTACAATGAACACTATTTGGGTGATGGGCACACCTATAGCTGGAATTCAAGCATTACAAAAATGATCCATGTAACCTAAAACATTTGTACCTCCTTAATATTTTGAAATAATAAAATAAAAAGAAATGTGTGTCCAACGTCACTCATTTATTAAATGGACTTTAAAGGAAAACATTTTCATCATGAGAATAATGCTTGCTGTAATGATTCACTTAAGCAAGATTATAGGCTTTTTACTAAACAAGGCTACACTATCCAGTTGGGCAGGTTATTCATGGCACAAGAGTGCACAATAGAGTTGGAGCAGAAATCAGTCTGCCCTCTGCTCACCACGCCACGCCCTCTGGTGTGGGGCTGCATCTGTTCCAAGGAAGGGACACCTTGTGCCAGTTCACACAATGGGGTATGGCTACCCTGTCTCAGAAAGTCTAAAAACACAATGCATGCTTTTCTGCTTAGATAACTTCTCAGGGTCACAGACTCTGGGTAGGAACTGACAAAATGAGCAATAAAGTGGAAGCAAAAAAGAAAATCAAAATGCAAGGTAGGAAAACTGAAAAAACACAGCATAGCTAGATGTAGCATGAAGAACAATAGGAGGTCTCAAGACAGGTGGAGGCTGTCCCCACATATTTCTGGTATTTTGAGTAGACACAGAGAGAAAGTTCCCAGTGACCTAATCAACAGCAGAAATGAAAACGGGGCAGAATGCAATGCGGAGGCATTTTGCAGTGAGAAGCAACATGAGTCTGGCACTTAAATCCAACAACTGTGTAACCAGGGTTGGAAAAAGTCCATGTTACCAGCCACACGTCTGTTTTCAGGGAGATCCAGTAAAACAAATATGTTTCCAGTGGTTCTCTATATTTCTTTTCACATTCATTCCAGCTGCCTTCCTCTGCTGCTGTAGCACCACAGGGAACCAGATGGCTGCAGCTGTGGTTCCCATTTCAATGGGGTGATGGATGAGCGCTTCCTTCTTGTGTCTGCGTCTGTAAGGCCCGGCCACTCGCAGCTCTAACTGCTGAATATTCAGGTGCACACTGAGAAAAGGAAGTCCTGAATTCTGAGAAGCAGTTTTGTCCTGAAACTGCCAAAGAAATGGCTCAAATTCCTTTCAATTTCCAAGGGAAACAGAATTGACACATAGAAAGGGAGACGGCAACACCTAAGCATAGCAGTTCATAGAGGTAGATTACATTAGAGCCAGGGATATTTGTCTTCGGGTCACAGTATACCCCCTGCCTCCCCACAGACCAGGAAGACTTGTGGCCAATCCCTTCCTGGGTTCTTACCCTACAGGGCTTTTGTGTGGGATAGCGTCAGCCCCTGTGAGTTCCAGCTGAGGAATTTATGACATGTTCCCCTTGGGATTAGCCTTTAATCATTTATTCATCCAACAGTTAATAGACTCTAACTGTGAAAGATAACTAAGATAACACAGCCACTGTCCCCAAAGTCCTTAGTAAGGGAAGATCAGACATATAATTTGAAAAATGCCACAAAATGCTACGGTATGATGACAGATGTATGTCTGGGGAACAGAGGGGACTCTAAAGTACTCCCAAGCAGGGCAAACAGTGGAAATAAAGCAGCCATGGGTCAAAGAGCTTGGTGCAGTCAGGAAGATGCAGGTAGATCAGTTGGCCAATTAAAACCCTGTTCTTGGAGCTACAGGACAAAAGAGAGGCCTTTTCCTGGCTGGAAAAGGTGGCAGCCAGGCCTGGGTTGGCATGGAAAGCAAGACCCCAGTGGGAGCATGACTTTCCTCTAACCCATCAAGCACAAGACTTGGCCTCCCCATGATGAAGCTGTAGTTGCCATCTGCCTTCAGTGAAGCCAATCTGATGTTTAAGTATTCCAGAACTCACACAGTTGGGAGTTGCCTGGGAGATGGAATGTTCTCCCCACTGCCTCTGGCCCCTGCTGCTGAATTCATTAGCATGTATAGTCCCCATCTTAGCAGAGAAAATATATATTTAAAAACATTGGTATACTTATTCAGTGCTGGGTTTAACCATTTACATATTCACTGGTTAAAGATTAAAAACACGTCTTACTATGCATTGCTTACATTGCTGCCTGCAGTTAAAAACATTCCTGTTTCTCCCTCTCATTCTCCGTTTATAAAACTGGGTTAATAATTCCTGTGAAGTAGGGATGGGGGATTTTCATCAGTACTGGATCCTTTCACCTGTCTTTCCTCCTCCCTGAGATTTCCAGTTTCCCGATATTTCATTTTTACTAAATTTATCTTCCGTCTCTCAGTTTTAGATGAGCTCCCATAGTCTCTCCCTGTGAACACTACCTCTCAGATACCCTCAGCATTTCTAACTCCTTCCCCTAGAGCCGTCTCCCTGGATCCCTTACCTAAATTCCTGAGTGCTTCTCAGAAGAAGGTAAAGATCTGCTTTGAGAGGAGTCTCAAGCACTGTGAATAGGGCAGCATTCCTAACGGGTGATGCACGGAGCAGTCCCTCTTCAAGTGGGGCAGTCACTGCCCCTTCCCTCCCCAGGGGTCATTCTTCCTTCTTCCAGTGTGTTCAGCTGGTGGGGGATACTGGTGGTCCCAAGGATACTGGCCCCCTACTGCAGGATAGGCCTCACCAGTCACGGCAATTCCCTCCCCTTGTTCATTGGCTGTTCTCAGTTTGGGCATCTGACCTTGTTCTGGCCAACAGGCTATAGAGGGAAGTCAGCGGGAGATGTCCTACGTAAAGACAACATTTTGTGATGAAGAGACTTGTGCTAGTTTCCTTGGGCTGCCATAATGAAATAAGAGAAAGTGGGTGACTTACAACTACAGAAAGTTATCATCTCTTCCTAGCTTCTGATGGTTGCCAGTGCAGGGGTTTGGATGATGCCATTCTAAGATATGCCACTCTGGCATATGGATTATTTTGAGCTGAGGGTAGCGGAGAAAAAGAAGATAGGATAAGGTCTCTGATCTCCCCCATCTACCTGAAAACAGAACGTAATTCCCTTCATGGGAGTGTTCCCTCCCACTTCCTGTACCAGTAGGGGAACAACCTTATCACTGGTGTCATCCAGAGGAATCTACAAAAACAAACATTACTGGCTAGCCCTCATTTACAGTTAGTGTCCTCAGATATTTGCCTTCCTACAATTTGCTGTCCCTAGAATCCCACAGTCATTTTCCTGTGTCTTGTCACTTCTCTGCAAAATGATTGTTTTTTGCTAAATGTTATGTACGTTCTAACTGCCCCGTTGGGTTACTCATGCCTTGACATAGCATTCTCCTCTTGTGTTTGTCTCTGTTTTCTCTTCTTATAAGGACATCAGTTGTTGGATTAGGGCCCACCCTAGTTCAGTATGACCTCATCTTAACAAGTTACATCTGCAAAGACCCTATTTCACATTCATAGGTACTTGGGGTTAGTACATCAATATATCATTTTGGAGGACACAATTCAACCCCTATTAAAGCCTTTTGCCCCTTTCATCTGCTTGGAGGTAAAGTAGCATCTTGTGACTATGAGGCTATAAGCAGGAGGAAAAAGTCTACAAGCTAAAGCTGGTAGAAAGGAAAGCTAGGGAAAAGGTAGGAGTCTGATAGCATCACTGCATGGCTAGTCTACTGCCAGCAACTACCGTCTTCTAGACTTCTTGATATGTCAGAAAAATAAACCCAAGTAATTTCAGCCACTGCCAGGTTTTCTTATAGCCAAAAACATTCTAATGATACATCAAATTTTCCCTAGTTCATAATAAAATTAGAAAAATAAGATAATACAATTTTCATAGATCTAGGTTCATTAAATTTAAAGGACTGTTCTTTATTCTCAAATTTTGTCATTCCTACTCTTTTGGTATTAAAATATCCTTTATTTTATGAAATGATGGTAATTGTAGATTGTCATTTGTTTTTTTGTGTCCTTGCTTGGCAAAGGAAGGAAGGAGGAGGGAGGAAGAAGGGAGAAGGAGAAAGAAAACAGGATTGTAGAAAGTTAGTCTTTCTCTAATTTTTAAAAATTCATTTTCTTAGCTTGTGAAATCCAGAAATCTGTGAAGAGAAGAACGTTGGCTGAACTTGCCTCAAAGGCCCAGAATCAGTGGTGTGCTCAAGCCACTGGCAGCAGCTCCCAAGAACAGATGGTTAAATTTCCAGGAAGCTACTTGGCATCACCTTGGTAGCTTGAAATCCAACCTGGTGGGAGTATTTGCATCATGGAAATACTGGAAATGCCATCAATCAAACCGCCTCTGCCCTCAGCTGGTTGTTTACCTGCACACCGCTGTCTTCAACCTGACTCTTGCAAATAGCCAGAGAGTAAGCATGCAGGGTGCAGCTCACACCCTGAAACACCCATGACATTGAGGTGAATGTCATTGATTAATTTATAAATTTACAATGAAAAATGCTCTCTCTCATTGCTTAGTTAATTACTGATGGTCCATTTCCCTCATTTAAGTACCAGCTTTGCCTCAGTAGGAACCATATCTGTTCTATTCATATAATATCCCCACTGCCCAGCTTTATGCCAAGGGGGTGCAGGGTGCCCTTGTTTTCTTAGGAGTCGTTATCAGAGATCCCATAGTTATCAGGATGCTTAGGGAGGCAAAGGCTGTTAAAATATAAAATATTCACCAGTGAGGGAAGTCTGTAGACAGACGAGTCCCTGTCCTCATGTGGTATACATTCTGAGATCACTGAACAAGAATATGCAATAAATATAAGAACTTTGTAATTTCAGGTATTCAAAATCAACAGGATGTGAGTTTTAAATAATCCATTATAGTGTGTTCAGTAAAATACTAGTTCAATGGATGGTGTACCAGTGTTAAAAAAAAAAAGAGAAAGAAAACGAAAGAAATGATTCTGTAGCCAATACATTTGGAAAGTATTGGCAAACCCAAGTTAAATCAATTTCTTCATTGCTAAACTTCTCAGAGAACTTAATATGCTGATGTACTTGTGAATCCTTGTTTTGACTATGAAATTTATTTTTGAGGTGTATCACCTATAAGTGTTCCACAAAGCACCTTTCGGAAACACTAGCACATTGTCATCTTAGATTTCTTAAAAGGTTTCTACTATTTTTCTTGAGCGACTTATCTATCAGCCATTAAAGCAAAATATATTTAGGAATTCCATGTCTAGAAAGCAAGAGACAGACAGTTCAGAAGCTTTCTACGTACATTCTGTCCCCTTCTTTACCTATGCAGAATCACTACAACATGAATGCTTGCCTATTATAATTTCAGAGTACCTGAATTGTAGGTGCTCTACTTTTCCCTAATTGGCAGAAATTCACTTCCTAATTGGGTAGCTAACACTATCAACATATCAGATATGTTATTTAATCAAGATGTTTTATGTCACCTCTTTTCCAAAGGGTATAAAGAGTAAAAACTATCCTTTCAATCATTACCAGAAGAAAAGAGACTCCCACCCCAAAACCATTCTCATTTAGCTTTTAGCTTTCAGACAGAACTAAACCCCATCCATCTCAATAAGATACTCCATTTGCATTTTTAATCTCTGGAGTGATGAGTAGCAAAATCTTGCTTGTTTATATGTCCTCATTTTTTCACCTCCTTACAGGCAGAGCTAGATGTTTCTGTTCTAAGGCAATAGGGTGTGGTGACTAAGAGCTGGGGCTCTGGAGCCAGCCCGGGTTCAAGTTCCAGCTCTGCCATTACTAGCTGTGTGTCCTTGTGAACATCACTTAAGCTTCAGCTTTCCTCAACGGTGCAATGGGAATGATAGCAGTAATATCTGCTTCCTGAGTTGCTGAAAGGCTTTATAAAAGATAACAGGTGTAAAGAACTGCACATGCTATTGTAACTCCAGCTGTCTCAGTACTGCGGGTCCATTGCTTACAGTGGCTCACTGCTAAACACACTTGAATTCTTCTACGTCCTCTCTTTCTTATCCAACCAAGTCAGATAAATAAATTTGGTCCCTCCAGCACCTCCTCACTTAGGAGGGTCTCCCAGGCTCTCAGTCATTTCAGATGCTCTGTTCTGGACCATCTTCAAGTTTCACTGGCTCTCTTCAGTTTTAGGACTTCAAACAGGCTGTCCTCTGAAAAATGCCTGCTTAGAGAAATGGAACAACTTGTGACTTCAAAATTACATCAAACTGTTCTTTGAAAGGTTTGGAAGCCTTTAGCCTTTCCATCAGCAGTGGGAGTGGACTATTATTAGCATCCAGTTCTGTGCTGATCTCGTTGGATTTAGTTCTGATTTTGAAGGAGGGAAATTACAGGATGTTTCTTGTGGCAGGATTGGAATGGCAGAAGGGTTGTAATGGCTGGTAATGATGTGTGGTCCTCTGTTTAGCACTGAAAAAACCTTGAGTTGTTTTGCTTTTTTTTTTTTTTCCAGTAGAGTAGATAAATAAGACTGAGAAAAAAAAGTTCTACATTTGAAAGAATTTAGAAATCCAGTATTCTTTATAATATACATGGTTTTTCAAGCTTATTATACTCAATCAAGGAAATAAAGTTGAAAATACCTCCACTGACCAGAACCTAATTCCCTGGAACCATGATGTAAATCGATTAGAAATATATATATTATCTAATATATATACACACACACACGTATGTATATATGTCAGGAGAAAGAATCAAATAAAAAACTAGCTAACCTCAGTGATTAATTAAAAATCGACTGCTAGGATATGCCCAACGTCTTATTTATCATACATATAACATTGCACTAGAATTTAATGTCAATGGAGGAAGAGATTTTGATCTGTTTTGCTCTCTGCTGTACTCTCGGTGTCTAGAAGAGTTCCTGGCACAGAGTGGGTATTCAGTCAACATTTGTCAAATGGACTGATGAGTAAATAAATGAATGAAAAGAACGTGTTTGGTACTGGAAAAATTAGAAATGATGTTCAGAATTATGAAGTACAGGCACGGTGAAGTCTGTAATCGTCAACACAATATTTGTTATGTCGCAATGGAACTGTACCTCTTAAAGCAAAGCAGTTGACTTGTATTGAGAAAGATGCTGACAAATAGTGCTTGTTTAAAAAACATTGATTAACCAGAAATATTTCATGAGAATGATCCACACTTCCAATTAATTGAGGGTTCAAATTTAAAGACTACAGAAGCAGACTTTGAGATGACGAATTATTGTATTAGCGTAAATCTCGCGTTTGATAATAAAGCCTTATGAAAATCTCTCCCTTTGCTAGCATTCCCAGATGTCTGTTGACCTTTGATGGTCCCTTGTGGCATCTTTGAGAACAGACTTCCCCAGTTAAAACTCCATATTAGTTTTCTTAATTGAAACTAAATAACATTGGCACAGAAAGTCTTGTGTGAGCCTCTCAGAGACTTAGAAGATCAGAAGCAGAGGTAGAGATTAGTTGTTAGGGTTAAAATTGTGGTTACCAACCTCATAGGACATAATAGGGCATTTGACAAAGCAAATTAAAGCAAATTATGGCAATGCCTCCCTCTGTAATTTGTATCATGTGGGTACAAATTTATATAATTAACCCTTTTTAATTTTTCAAAATGAAAAATGATAGTTGCCTCAGGGGCTCTTGCAAACGATGATAATGCATTTTTTTTTTTTACATTCAGCATGAAGACAGTCAATCTTACACTCAAATCATGACACTGATACATTTGAGGTCTCTTCCCCATTTTTCCATGTTTTTTTCTGTATTTTTTGAAATGGCAGCAAGAGCAATGTGAGATAGCTGACTCTTGCAATTCCTTTGTTTGAAAGCATAAACCCGATGCATCGGCCTCACTAGCCCATGGGATTTCCTGTGGCAGCACGCCTTCTTCTCAAGGAGTAACCCCACTCCTCAAAGTGTACTTACGTATGCTGGGGACTCCCCGAGCATGGGTGCTTCCCATTTGCCCACATACCAGTCTGTCAAACGCAGTCACCACAGGGCATTAGCCATGTCTGGCTGCGCTCACTGATGTCTTTGCCTGTCTATCATTTCATTTCCCGACACTGCCAAGCACCCCTGTCTGAGATGAGGATGCCACTGTCCACTCTTGAGGTGCTAGATTGTTGGTTTTTGAGCAGAAGAGGGGAGAAAGGTCCTTTCTCTTAGTCCCCGCTGCACTTGGTCATTCAGGCCCTGATGCAATCTGATCACATCTGGAGTCCTTTCTATTCCCCCAGCTTCTGGCCTTGACCATCTCCCAGGACCTTAAAGTCTCCCATGAAAACAGATCTGTCAGTTTCTGGCACTCATTCCTTTGCCAGAGTCTCAAACATTCTTTTGGGACCATTCCCCCCATTTCTAGTTCCCTCCGCCACCGCCAGATTGGCTAAGACATCAGCAGGTGCCACAATCCTCATCTCTCCTCTCTCCTTTGGCACATGCTCCCCGACCAAACCCCTCTCCCCGATCAGTCACAAAGCAGAAGCCTCCAGGTACATCGAGGGGCACATAAGAGTTTAATGGGAGTGAGGGGAACCCCAGTGAGGAATGGGTGATTGCACAGCAGCAGTCAGCCCAATGCTTCTCTTACTTGAGGAAATGGCTTTCTCCTGTTTCTCCAATGATAAAACAAGCCCTAAGAACCTTAGCCTCTGCACACAATATAATTAAGTCTCTTGAGTGCATCATTTAGGTGGGTACCTCCCGCCAGCCCTTGCAGGGCTTGGGGTGAGTCATCCCTTTGTGGCCTTTCCTCACTTGTCCCCAGACAAGTGTTTGTGTTTGTCAGGCAGCTTGAAACAGGGTGGCACCCTCTGTCCTCTCCTCCGTAGCCAGGATGCAGACTCTGCTTAAGCTGCTCACTCCTGCTCTAGCATCTGGACTTCGCAGCTGACACCTCACCTGGGACTGCTCAGCTCATGCCAAGGAGCTTGGTCTTTTTGTTTTCTCACTCCCACTTCTTTCTATATTCAGCTACAATTGTATCTTCTTGTTATCCACAATGGAGATAGCTTTGACTTTTTTTTTTTTTGAGAAAGGGTCTCACTCTGTCACTGCTGCTAGAGTGGAGTGGCATCATCATAGCTCACTGAAAACTCACATTTCTGGGCTCAAGAGATCCTCCTGCCTCAGTCTCCTGAGTACCTGGTACTACAAGCACATGCCAGCACACCTGGCTAATTTTTCTATTTTTAGTAGAGACAGGGTCTCTCACTCTTGCTCAGGCTGGTCTCAAACTCCTGAGCTCAAGCAGTCTTCCCGCCTTGGCCTCTCAGAGTGTTAGGATTATGGGGTGAGCCACTGCACCCGGCCTCCAGCCATTTTTTAAGAAGGAAAAGTACTGAGCAATAATATTATTTAAAGAACTTTTTAGCTAGGACACACCAATATTAAAAGGAGCAAAACAGATAGGTAGGTTTTTGAATTCCAAAATGGGGTTTCTATACGTTAGAAATTTCCATGACATCGTTGCTAGAAATCATTGCAATATTCTAGATAATGACCACATAAAATTAATGATGAGGTTTGACGTCTTTGGGTAAAAGCCTTCACTAATTTAATTCATGGATATAAAGATACTATACAAGTTAATGTTGATTTACCAACTCAAATAAATATGAGGGCCTAAGAGTGAATAAATACTTTTACACTGAACTTGTTTTTGTTGTCCAGATATTATGGGCACTTGGCCACTTTGCATCTAGGATAATGTAATGTAAAAAAAAAATCTAATTAAATTTCTAAGTTTATATTTCTAAGATAAAGCCAATGCCATATGTTAACTGTAAATATTCTACTCTGCTAGCAATTAATTTTTTTTCACAATTTATGATTCAATTTTCCTATATTAAACATCAAAAATGCAGAATTAGAGAAATTTGAGGAGGGATGTTATAAGGGTATTTAAAAATAATTATAAGTGATATAGTATCTAGATATATAAATGCAGTATATAGTCATTATAGTTATAAGTACTATATGTAACAATAATAAGCATAATTTATCGAGGCTTACTATGCATCAGATACCTTGCCATGTCTTTACTTACATTATCTCATTTAAAGTATGGAGTAGTTTTAATTCCCATTTTATAGATGAAGAAACTAATGTTCATTGATGCTAAGTCACTTGCTCAAGTTAATAGTCTGTAAGTGGCAGGCCCAGGATTTGAACCTGCATCTCTCTGACCTCAGAGGTTATGCACTTGCCTGCTATGCTATGAGGCAGGAAGAACAGGGAGACACTTTAATTAAAAAAAAAAAAAAAAGAAAGAAATCCCAGATATACGAAAGTGTATACACAATTTTTTTATCCTTTTATAAAATTGTCACATTCATTCAAATCAGCCAAGGCTCTGAAAAAGGTAAATGCTGGAAAAGATGAGGCTGTAAGAGCAAGAGGTTCTGAGGCATGCTGACACCAGAGGGTGGAGATCGACACCAGAGGGTGGAGCTCGCCAAAGAGCAGCTGACTGAGAATGCAGAGGAAGTGGAAGTCTGGATGGTGCTTTGGATTAAACTTGGGTTAAAGGTCTTAACTGGATTTCCCTAACATTTATGGAGCTTGTTTTGTTTGCTGGTCATTATGCTAGATACTTTTGCATATGTATTTATTTTAATTTGTCTCCATAAGAATACCTTTCAATGTATTTACTGCATTTTCCACAGATGGTTTCCTCAGGGTTTTGAAACATGTGAAAAACCTGAAAAGTATTTGTGAGGCACTTAATGATGTTTTTTAAAAAGATGTGAAATCTTTCCTTTTAGATTAATACTTAAACAATTGATGAAGATATTGTTTCTTATTTGGGCATTACATTTTTCTTCTGGTACCTCAAAGATTAATAATACTCATCCTAAAATTAGTGATAGTACATTTTCTTTGGCAGGATGGCTCAAATTTGTAACCCAAAAAACTGCCGCCAAATACACAAATACATTTTGGTACCTTCTCTCAGCCTTGTCTGTTTCAAAATGGTTTCTCCTTGTCACCTTCTTAATCCCTTTCCTTTCCCCAGCCACATTTCCGTTTCCTCTGGGCAGCTGATCTGAGTGTGATCTCGGGAGACAGTTCCTCAATCCCACCAGGAAAGGGAGGAGAGAGGTTTAGTCCTGTGCCAGTCCTTATCTTTCAGATATGAGCCCCTAGCAAGAGCTCTGGAGGAATGCATTGTGACCTCCATTTTACAGGACTGGGGTCAGAGTCTGCTCAAGTTCACAAAGCCAGGAAATGCCGAAGTGAGATTTATACCCAGGTCAAAAGTTCATGCTCTTTCACTATAAACCACAAAGTTCATACTGTTTCACCCTGCTCTCTACCACAGTCATGATCAAACTTAAAATTTATCAGTCTAGCATTCATGGAGTTCCTTGGTCAGGATGACATTTTATTCATCCAGTTTTATACACCATGACTCCCAGAAACTCCATTTAGGATAATCACCACACAGCTTTCCTGATTTTATGTCTTAAGATAAACTGTACCTACTTGCCTGGTACCCTTCCCTTTCCCGGTCCTAAGTCTACCCATTCTTCAAGGCTTACCACGTCATCTTCCATAGGACCTTCCTGACTGCTCTAGTTTCAGCTTCTCTCCTCCTAAACATTGGAGGAGTTTGGAAGATAGTGTTCCTCATCCCTCCTGTGCCATGCCAATCCAGCTGCTGCTCTGTCTCCTGAGTAGAGTGGTTCTTGCAGCTGGCAGGCAGGCCGAGCCTGGAGCATCAGAACAGGCTAAGCTATGTCAGACAGAGAAATCTGACAGGTGGCACAGGACTTCTGGTTTCCAGTTTGAATCAGAGTCTGGAGACCAGCTGCAGAGAGCCCTGAGGACAAGTATCAGATTGGCCCTGAAGAGATTTGTAGACCTCTGAGGGGAGAGAAATAGCACTAGCACATGTAGGTGTCCCTGGTGGCCTGCTAGTCTCTTTAGTTCCACTGGAAAGTTGAACAACTGGGCCAAGTCTGCTCCATACATGAGGCTGAAAGGCCATTAGCCTTTGCAGCCAAATAGACCACCAGGATGGAGAGAAGCTTCCTTCTGGTGTTCTGGAAAGGTACCTGCAACCTGCTGAACTTGTTGGACACCACCTACTTACCTGGCAGAACCAACTAGCTCTTACCACTGGCTACAGTGTCTGTACATAAGGTGCCCCAGCAGCTGAACCTGAGTTCCATCTAAGTAGGGTAGTGGATCTCAAAGTGTGGGTCACAGACTAATAACATTAGCATCACCTGGGAATTTGTTAGAAATGTAAATTTTAAGGCACCATCCCAGACCCTCTGAATCAGAAACTCTGGGAGTAGGGCCAGCAATCTGTTTTAACATACACTCCAGGTAGTTCTGCTGTATACGGAAGTTTGAGTAGCTGTTTTACTGGAAGCATAGTCCATGGACCAGCAACATTGACAACACCTGTTAGGGCTTGTTAGAAATGCAGACATTCAGGCTGTACTCCAGAACTTCTGAATTTGAATTTAGAGTTTAAAAAGATCCCCAGGTAATCAATATACACTTTAAAGTTTGAGAAGCAATGATCTGGTGAATAAATGGCCGAAAGCTATCAAGCAGCTGGAAGGAAGACAAAATAACATAATCTTCACAGCAAGAGCTCCTTGCAAGATAGAAAGGCTAGGGGAGAGAGGCTTCAGTTTGCACTGGAAAAAAATAAAAATGAACTTAATGGTATTACTTATAATACTTAAAAAAAAGAACACCCCAAATGAAAACCAAAACAACAAGAAAAAAACTGAACGATGACCAAAAATAAAATAAAATAAAAAGCAACCCATGATTTTTAAACTAAACAAGTGTGTAGGTGAATTGAAGAGGATAATTAGTAGGGTTCAAATTAGTGGCCTGGAAGATCAATCAGAAGTATTTCAAAATAAGAAACAAAAATTGAAAGAGGCAGAAATCATAAGCAAAAAGATAAGGGACTTGGAAGACACAACCAAGAGACTGACGTGTAAATATTAGAAAAACATAAAAGGACAGATTGAGGAGGGGCAAATTTAATTACAAATTAGATTTCTATGAGTCAGCAGATTGAGATATATTATCAAGATCTACACACTTAGACATATTCTGGAAAAATTTCTGAACTCTAAGGATAAAGAAAAATCTTATAAATTTAGAGACAGAGCAAATATATACATATGTGTGTATACATATAATGTATATGAAGAAGCAGTAGCAGAGTGATATAGGACTCTGCCATCTACAACTCAGGAACCTAATAAAAAAAATAATAGTATCAGAGAGAAAAGAACTACAACCCAAGAATTTTATATCCAGGGGCAAGATATTATTATTCATTTGCTAGAAGAAAAAGAATGAATATACTTGTGGCTATGCAGGAATTCAGAGAAAATTTCATCTTCCTATTCCATCTGAGAGAAATCAGATTAGAGTAGAAGATGAGGAAGAGAAACAAAAATGGGAAGCAGCATATCTTGCAATAAGTATAGCTAAATAGATGCTAATGGAGTGAGATTGTATAGTGTAACAAGTAAGTAGCCTTTAGCAAGAAGAATTTACTGCAAGGGAAAAAATGTAATAATGGCCTGGAACCCAAAGTATTAAGCCATATCAGCAAAGTTGAGGGATTTGGAAGTGAAATAGATTCTGCTTTGTAAAAACATTGTAAAGGTAACCTGGTAGGAAGAATGGAGAAATAAATGCATTCAAAGGCCTCATTTATTGGTGGGAATGGTGAGAAAAGAGTGATTTGGTTCGGAGGAAATAGCACGTGGATTTCCTATGATAAATAGTCCAGAAGCTTGTGTGTGATGAGAAAGGGAAGGTAACCCCCAGTGCAATGGAAGAATTCAGTGGAACTTCCAATTAACAAGAAAACTGTGGAATGGAGAGCAACTTGAACAAACCAGCAAAAATAAAGAATAAAGGAGAAACACAAAGACCACGAATAAACATTAAATCAATTAGAATGAATAAAATCAGTGTCATATATAATATGAATGGGCTAACTTTTCTGTGGTGAAACAGAGACTGGCAAGGTGGGTTAATTAACAAAACCCAGCAATATTCTGTTTTCTTAATGCTTAAAACAAAGTGATTTTTTAAAAAGAGTAAAAAAATAAATGGGTGGACAAAGAGATATGGTAACCAAAGAGAAAGTAGCAATTGATACCAGATAAGGCAGACTTTAAAAGCACCAATGAAATTAAAGATAGGTTATTATAGAATGATAAAAAATGCAATTTCTGATTGTATATCAGTCATTACCTTGTAGGCATTAGATAACATAGCAGCTAAATATATAAAGAAAAGTATTAGAAATACAAGGAGAACTTCATTAAAAATACAATTACAATTAATATTTTAATATATTTGTTTTTGAATCATCTGGATCCAATGGGGCAAAAAATTAATAGCAATGACAAATAGAAATTAAATAGTAAAACTATTGAAATGATGGGGTTCAGGACATACTATCCAAAGTATGGCGCCTTGGCATACCGAATATTTTAAGCTGAAAAAAATTGAGAAATGGCAGGTACAAGAAAGACTCTCTGACCTTTTCTTCTCCCCTGAAACAGGACATAAGAGCATGATATGAGAGGGGCCTTCTCTATACCAGGAGGGAAGGAACATCCGTATATCCGAAGATGGGAAGAAGGAGGGATGCTGAGAGGAATACGAACCAACAGGCCTTGCTAAGTTTCCTCCAGTTTACCACCCTCACCGCAAGTCCCCTTTGTCGTAACATATTTTTCCATGACTTTCCACACAGGAAATACTCAGGCTTTAACTGTTTCTTAGGGTCTTCATTTCTGCTTCCGTGTCATGTAAAACTTACATCAAATACATTTGTGTACTTTTTTCTTGTTAATCTGTCTTTTGTTACAGGGGTCCCAGCAAACAGGTATAGAGGCAGAAAATATTTTTCCTCCTCTACAATATTAAACCATATATTCTTTGAGTAGAAAGTACTGAGTATAAAATATTCATATTTTTGCATGTTTGTAGAACATTTATGACATTTGGAACATTTACCACATTTGGTCATATTCTTGGTTACAAAAAAACTCAACTTTTTTTTTTTTTTTTGATATGGGGGTCTCATCATATTGCTCAGGCTGGTCTTGAACTCCTGGGCTCAAGCGATCCTCCCACCTTAGCCTCCCAAGTAGCTGGTCAACTGCCATAGAAGAGACCAGAAGAAGCTTGAAAGACCTACTATTTAAAAAATCACCAGGACCAGATGGGTTCACAGTTAAGTTCTAGCTGATCTTTAAAAACAATAGAACAGGTGATTCAAATGTAACTTATACCATTCCAGAATACAGAAAAAGACATCTCTGATCTCCTCTTTATGCTCTTCATCATTTTTCCTCTCTTTAATGTTCATCTTTCCCTCTATCTCACCCAAACACATTTGGCATATTTAGTTGCCTTCACAGATTTGCTGGCTTCAACATTACTTCTCCTTGCCCTCTCCCCAACCACTTCCCTCATCAACATTTCTGTTGCCTCTGGCAGCTGGTCAAGCTGGGTGTAAGGAGACCATTTTCACCTGCTCAGACACTGCCCAAGTTTCTCCGCAGAGGGGCTCCTTTGAGCCAGAAGGCCCACCTTCTTTCCCTGGAAAACACTGACTCCTTCCTGTGGGCTCTGTTACTATTGGTGGAGATGGAAACCTTACAGGATGCCATGGGGATTTCTGTCTCAATTAAGATGTTTTGGTTTCTGGTAACAGAATAACAACTCAAAATGTCCTACACACTAAGGGAATTTACTGTCTTAAGTAACTTTAAGTAAGGGCAGTCTTCAGGGCTGATGGTCTTGGGGGTGCAGCAATATCATCTAGAATCCAGCTTCCTTCCATTCTCCACACTGCTGTTGATGCCTCTAACTCCATCCTGAGGTTGGCTCTTCTTGCTGTCATGATACGGCTACCAGCACAGCTGGGTACACATGCCTCCTTGACCATGTACACAACTCAAAGACAACTGGCTCTTTCCTCTGAGAACTCCAGAAAAACAGACCTCACATCTCATTGGCCCAATCCCAGGTAAGGGGCTTGGTTGGCTTTGACTTATCATCAGAGGAGGGACTGTTTGAGAGTGTCCTTTGCAGTTCCCGCATCATCTCCCTAGCTGGTCAGCAGGGAAATCCAGCACTAACCACTACCTGCACCCCAGAATGTCCAACAGAGATAAAATGTATCACTAAGAAGGTACCAGAATATCCACCCCCCCCCGCCATAAGCCTTTCTGGCATATGGACTATTTTAGCTAAAGGCCATTGGGAACCAACAGAGGCAGGTGGAACTCTAAAAATACGGCACTGTTTTTCTTCAGTAAAGGAAATTTACATCTATAAAGAAAATTTCCATTTGTTAAAGTATCTCCCCTCTATTACAGAGAAGGACTCTGACCAATGGAGAAGGCACTAACTAACCCTTGTTTACCCTCCTTCTCATGGTCAGTCACCATCCCATAACTTGCCTCCTCACCAGAAGCCCAAAACCGTGTTTTCCTTTGTTCAGCCTAAATTGGTAGGTCTAAGTCTTAACCATCTGGCTGCCTCCTTGAGTCACATTTTTCTTTGTGAACTTCTATGTGTAAGTATGTAGCTCTGTACCTAATTAAAACCGATTTTTTTCCTCTTATTAATCTGTCTTTTATCTGTTTGAATCATGAGCTCCAGCCAATGAACCTAAGATAGGTAGATGGAAAAATAATTTTTTAGAACCAACAGAAAAATTAATCTTTTTGATAAGCGAGATGCTTTCATTATTATTATCATTATTATTATTTTACTACAGCTTGTCTTGATTAATTAGTTGTTTGCAGAAAGACTTCCTTCATTGATTCTTTCATTTTACAGCGGGAATATTGAGATGAGCAGAGCATTATTTCTAATATTCTTACTAGACTAGATTGTAAGTCACTGTCATGACTGTGGCCAATTGCCATTCAACTATACTTAATTCACAGACTATTGCTCTTGACATGTGTCTGAGGCCTGCTGAAAGTTTTTATGCATCTATATTTTAGTTGGTTTAGTTCAAGTTTTGGGCAGGATATGTTAAAGAAAAAAACAAAGCCAGACACTAGTTAAAGGCAGTAAAGAACAGAGTTTAGGCAGTAATTACTACAGTAGGAGAAAAGAGACTCTGGTATAGAACTGAGTTCAACCCCAGTCAGTCCAGAGGTGACTGGGCATTTTAAAGGGAGAGAGAGGGAGTGGGGAGGGAGCACCAGTGAAGCTCAGTCATGGAAGTGGAAAATTACATTAATTGGGTGTCAGGGGGGTTGGTCAATGTGATTAGACCATCTGGGCTTGTTCACTGGCACTTATCCAAGTCAGTTAAGCTCCTATCCTCCCACAGAGACTGGGAGACAGAGGCCCAGCCTTCAGGTGTTGGCTGGAACAAACAGCAAATTTTTTGGCAGCCTTGAGATTTCTCAGGCAGGAACTTAAGGGGGGCTAGGTTGACCCAAGGACACAGCCTTGAGCTATTAGAAATCAGGCTAGTGTCTTAGTCGGAGAGGGGGAATGACAAAATCATTTGTGGTGAGAGCAAGAACAGTTCTCAGAGGTAACCTAAGGAGGCCATGTTATATATAATAATCTCAATACATACCCCTGTTGCTATATGATTCTGCTTTACCACTAAATGCATAATTAGTACTAATATAAAGTAAAATTAATACTACATATTGAAATTTTTAATTGAATAGAGGACCAATTTGCACATTGTTCCTCAGTAGCCCCTGAAGATATTCTTAAGGATCAGCATAATATAACCAGCTCCAAAGGACAGTCTTAAGTCCACCATCTGGAACAACATTTTTAAAATGGAGGAGCAAGATTTTGTGGGTGCATATCTCCAATAGTGAATTTTTGTCCATTAACCTTACATAGTGATAGAAAACCAAGGAGTTAGTCTGAAAGCCTAACTAAGACAATTGAACAAGTCAGTACACAATGGAACTTTTTAGCCTGTGAATTCTTTCGTTGTAGAAAAATTATTGAAACAAGTGACAATAAATGATCTGTGTTCTCTCTGGAGTTGTTAAAAGAATACGTGCCAAATTAGTTCTCAGAAGTGTTTTCCCCATGCACATACACTCTTTGGAAATATATATGTGAAAATGTGACACCTTCATAAAGCTGAAGAACAAAAATGAAAAGCAATTCTAGTAAAACTGCCCATCATTCACACATTATTGGTTGTAAAATAGTTTTATCTTTGTAATCATAGGCAGTACTATATGAAATAATATGCTATAGGGAAATAGAATAAATGCTTTGCTAAATCAGATATTCCTCTGGTGAGGTTGGTTCTGTACTGTATGCTGAAGACCCAACAGAAAAAAAAAAGTCATCTTATTACAAGCCACAATTAGGATTTAGAAGATACCAGCAGATCTAGATGAAAACTGAACAAAACAATCCCAGTTAGGGATTTGCAAATCCACAGCCAAATATTTAGTGCTTAGCCCACAGTAGGCATTCAGGTAATATATGTAAGTGGAGTTTTCAAAATGTGTATTTTGGCCACATGTAAATAAAATGTCTAAGATATTGAGTAATATTTACATTTTAACCAGTTGAGTCACCCCCATATAAGCCTCTTTCTCAAAGAGATGGCAGAAGGCAATACACTCAGATTGTTCAGTTACAAAGACACCGTACTATTGTTATCCTTTCTCACTGTTACACAGAAGCATTTAATTTAATTGGATACCCCAGCAGCAAATCTCCCCTCTAAGAAACATAGCTGAAACTGAAGAAAGAAGCAAGAATGCCTTCTGAATAGCCAACTGAAGGTCCTGGAGTCAGTGCCAGTAGGTTCAGAGTCCTTATCACAGAACTTTCCAAAGGCCCAAATCAAAGTGTATTTAATCTTATTTAGTACAAAACTTAATTTTGTTTATTTGGTTTCTATGCCAACAAGCTAGAAGAATTTTATACAATACTAATTTCCTGGGGTAGAATTTTAAAACAATTATGCTTTAAGAAATACTAAGATCCACTTTGGAACTGTTAAGCTGTTTCTTTTTATCCTCAGTCCTATCTCTGCACTTCTTCCTCTCTCTAGTTGACTTCCTGTTGTTTACATTTCTATCTCCTTTTTTGGGTAGATACTTATTATGTCTTATTACTATTTCTATTCCTCTTTACTTCAAAATCTTTCTATAACAAAAAACCTTGCTCTCTATAGGCATATAATAAATGCTTGTTAAACACAATGAATCAAAAATAGGGAATTAGAAGACTTGATGTTCTGTTGGAAGCAGCAAGAAGTCATATATGAAAATTGACACTGTAGGAAGAAACTACAATAAGGACCAATGCCCGAGAAAGCCCAGTCATCCGGGGCCATTCCGTGTATAGACAAAGAGCTCCATATACCTCATTAGCCCCTGGGAACAGATACAGAGGGATGTAGTACTTGATGCTCAGAATGACCACACTGAATCATCAGAAAGGTTTCAATGATGAGCTGCACGATCAGTTAAGAAGCAGAGGGAAAACACAAAATACCATTTTTTTCATCTAAAAATTGGCAAATGTGTTTTCTTATGATAAAACTCAGTGCTGATAAGGGCACAGTAAAATGGGTATGCTTAAAAACTTATGGAAGGTGTATGAACAGTTTAGGAAAAAAGTTTTAAGAAAAATGCAAGATACTAAAAAGATGTATGACACAGGATGTTCATTATAGTATTAACACATACTATGAAAAATTGCCCAACAATAGAGAAAAATTGTACAACAAATGTTTTAAAAAGTTAAATCAGAGAGTTTTGTGAAGATGGCAGAACATGAAGCACCAGGAATCTGTCTCCCCACCTCCACAACAACTGCACTGGCAGAATCTGCCTGATGAACTATTTGGGGAACTCTGGAGTCTGTAGAAGGCGTCCAACTTTTAGGGGAAGGCTTGGGCAGGGAAATCGTGGTTAATTTCTGCCTATTTCAGTTCTTAGCATAGTAGCAGCTACCCATCCCCCACCCCAGCCCCATGGCAGGCAGCTGTGCACATGTTCCTGAAGCAGCCTGCACACAGCATGCAGGAGCCCAGAAACCAACCCTTGCATGTGTGGTGAAATGATTTCCAGTGACAGTGCTAAGATCATTCAATAGGAAAATGACAGTCTTTTCAACAAACAGTGCTGGAAAACAGGATATCCACACAAAAAAGAATGGAGTTGGACCCTTATCTAATACCATAGACAAAAGTTAACTCAAAATGGACCAAAGACAATTTTAGACCATTTCATGAAGCTATGACAAAATAGCTTAGAGACCTGGTAATTTATAAAAAAAAAAATTATTTAGCTCATGGTGCTGTAGGCTGGGAAGCTCAAGAAGCACAAAGCTGGCATCGGCTTAGCTTCTGGTGAGGGCTTTGGTGCTGCATCACGATATGGCAGAAGTCAAAGGGGAAGTGGGCATGTGCCAAGAAGCAAAATCTTAGGGACATCCTGGCTTTATTGCAACCCACTCTTGTAGGAACTAATCCATTCCCATGAAAATTCATCTAGTCTCATCAGAACAAGAATTCACCCATTACTGCAAGAATGGCACCAGGCCACCCACAAGGGTAGGTCCCTCATGACCCAAACACTCCTCCCATTGGGTGTCACCTCCTAAAGGTTTCGCTTCCCAACATTACCAGGCTGGGAATTAAGGTTTCCACATGGGCTTTCACAGGGACAGACAATAGCAAAGACCTAAATGTAATACTAGAAACTTTAAAACTTTTAGAATAAAACATGACAACAGCTTCATGACATTGGATTTGACAGTGATTTCTTGGATAAGATACCAAAGGCACAGGCAACAGCAACCACAAAAATAGATAAATTAAACATGAAAAATTTAAATAATTCTGACCAAAGAGAATAAAGCTGGAGGTACTACACTACCTGACTTGAAAATATACTACAAAGCTATAATAACCAAAACAGCATGGTGTTGATGTAAAAACAGACACCTAGACCAATAGAATGGAATAGAGAACCCAGAAATAAATCCATGTATTTAGAGACAACTGATTTTTGACAAAGGCACCAAAAACATACAGTGGGGGAAGGACATCCTCTTTAATAAATAGCGCTGGGAAAACTGGATATCCATATGCAGAAGAATGAAACAGGATCCCTATCTTTCATCACATACAAAAATCAACTTAAGATGGATTAAAAACTTCAAAGACCTGAAAGTATAAAACTACCAAAAGAAAACATAAGGACAACCCTTCAGGACATTGGTCTAGGCAAATATTTTATGGCTAACACCTCAAAAGCACAGGCAACAAAGACAAAAATAGACTATTAGGACTATGTTAAACTAAAAAGCTTCTGCACAGCAAAGGAAACAAACAACAGCGTGAAGAGACAACCTTCTGAGTGGGATAAAATATTTATAAACTATTCGTCCAACAAGGGATTATTAACAATATCCAGAATATGCAAGGAACTCAAAAACAAACTCGACAATAAAAAAGTAACAATCCCATTAAAAAGTAGGCAAAAGACATGAACAGGCATTTCTCAAAAGAAGACACACAAGTGGCCAACAGGTCTATGAAAAAATGCTCAACATCATGAATCATCAGGAAAATGAAAATCAAAACCACAATGAGATATCATCTCACCCTAGTTAGAATGACTATCATTAAAAAGACAAAAAGTAATATGCTGTTGAGGATGTGGAGAAAAGGGAAAACTATTGGTAGGAATGTAAATTTGTATACCCACTATGGAAAAAATATGGTAATTTCTCAAAAAACTGAAAATAGAACTATGATATGATTCAGCAGTCCCACTACTGGGTATTTATCCAAACAAAAGGAAATTTGTAAACACACACACACACACACACACACACACACACACACACACACACAAAGCAAAAGCAACAAACCAAAACCAGAAAAGAACAACTGTTGACAAGGATGTGGAGAAATTGGAACCCTTGTGTCCTGTTGGTGGAAATGGAAGAGTCCAGTTGCTCTAGAAAATAATATGGTTATTCATTTAAAAATTAAAGATAGAATGACCATATGATCTAGCAATTCCAATTCTGGGTATATAACCAAAAGAATTGAAATCAAGGTCTCAAAATGATATTGTACAGCCATGTTCATAGCAGTGTTATTCATAATAGGCGAAATGTGGAAGCAAACCAAGTGTCCTTCAGCGAATGAATGGATAAGCCTGATGTGGTATAGACAATGGAATATTACTCAGCTTCCAAAAGGAAGGAAGTCGTGACATGTGTTACAAATGGATGAACTTTGAGGACATTACATTAAGTAAAATAAGCCAGTTACCAAAAGACAAATACTGTGTGATTCCATTTTATATGAGGCACTTAAGGTAGTCAAAATCATTGAAAGGAACATGGTGGTTGCCAGGGACTGGCAGAGAGGCAATGGGGAGTTATTGTGTAATGGGTACAGAGTTCGAGTTTTATAAGATGACAGTAGCTACAGGGGTGGATGGTGGTGATGGCTGCCCATTATGGATGTATTTAATACATCTGTACACTGACCTGTACACTTGAAAATGGCTAAGATGATAGCTTTTGTGTTACATGCATTTTACCACAATTAGAAAATTGGAAAAGAAACTAAATTAGAATATTTCAATATAATATAAATGTATACATATGCATAAAAATGTGTGTGTGAAAAGACACACTGACACATTAACAGTAGATGGTAGGAGCACATACAGTTTTGACTTTTTCTTTACAATTCTGTGTTTTCCAAATTTTCATCAATGCATATGAATTAATTTTATAATTAACATTATAATTAACAAGAAGGGATTTTCTGTGTGTATTTCAGGGGTAAGCCTTACCTCCATGGTGAATTATTTCTGTAGAGAAACCCCTTCTTGAGCACACAGCATTAGACAAGGAGGGCATGCCCGCTGCATGCCTGATGTGTGTTAGGTCCTGAATATTCAAAAATAAATGACATGGTCTCTGCCCTTACAGAGGTTAGAGTCAGACTCTGCAAGGAGATGTTTTGCTATATTGTTCTTTGAACACTCACTGGTATTAAGCATTTTACTTAGATGATCTCATTTAATCCCCACAGTAATTCTGTGAAGCAGTTATAATTATCATTATTCTCCTTTCACATAGTAGGAAGCTGAGGCTTAGAGAGGTCAAAGGACTTGCCCAAGATCACAGCTAGTGACGAAGGAAAGCTTCAAACCCAGGCAGACCAGCTCCACAGGTTCTTCACCAAG
Source organism: Lepilemur ruficaudatus (assembly GCA_963574885.1). Taxonomy (NCBI): domain Eukaryota; kingdom Metazoa; phylum Chordata; class Mammalia; order Primates; family Lepilemuridae; genus Lepilemur; species Lepilemur ruficaudatus. The sequence goes on from CAUYRT010045378.1 coordinate 39,786, forward strand.
ACCGAGACAGACAGTTATAATCAAGGTGACGTGTGCTAAGATAGAGGTAAGTACAGAGTGTTACTGGAGCACCTGGAACACATGTCTAACTCATACTGTGGAGGAACGGATGAAGAAGGCTTCCTGGAGAAGGTGCTGTCTTCACAGAACAGCACATGAATAGGAGTTGCGGCTCGGATAGGTGCTACAGTGTGTTCCAGGCAGAGGCAGCTATAGTCAAGGTGACGTGTGCTAAGACAGAGGTAGGTACAGAGTGTTACTGGAGCATTTGGAATGCGTGTCTAACTCATATTGTGGAGGAACGGATGAAGAAGGCTTCTGGAGAAGGTGCTGTCTTCACAGAACAGCACATGAGTAGGAGTTGGGGCTTAGACAGGTGCTACAGTGTGTTCCAGGCAGAAGCAGCCATGTGTGCCTGTGCTCAGGGGCCTGAGAGGCTGCGGCACACTCAAGAAATGTACGTGGCTCAGTGTGGATGGAGCAAGGGTGCCAGGGGGCGTGATGACTCAGGGAGCTGGGAGCAAGACTGGGACCTTGTCACAAAGGGACATATTTGCCTCATCTAGTAGGACTGTGCAAAATGAAAATCCTTCCATCGGCTTTGCACTGCTGGGTAAGCAAAAGGGTTAAGCAGGCTTGAAAAATCCCATCCCTGTTTGAATGATTACTGCCATGGCAACACTGCAGCAGCCAGCACTTGTCAAGGCCTCTTCTTTGGATACAATAATAAATAGTGATAAAACATTACCTCAAGGCTTTATATTTTTGCCATCAGTTAAAATTCTGTTCTTGGCTGTGGTGAGGACTTCTTCAAATCAGAGGGAAAAAAGAAAAGAAAAAGAAAAAGTGTGTTTTAAATAATGTACTAGGAATACTTTATGCATGTGCTTTAAGAATTTGAAGCCCTAACATTTCAGGCACTTGAAAAGGCCAGAAACCTTACCAAGGAGGAGTTTTGAAAGGGCTTTCTCCCTGCTACGAATAAAGACTTGGCAGAAGGTAAACAGTGATGCGCACTGTGTAGTTTCACAAAGCATCAGCCCCATTATGTCTGCCGTGATTTCTGCGGAGGTGAATAGCCACCCCCTCACCCCTCTTTCACTTTTAACTCTAGCGGGAAGAGAGGAGCAGAGTCTCTCCATTACTGCTAGATGACAGCTGTGTGATGGGTGGGAACTTGTTTCTAAAACAATCCACAAATATTTAGATATGGTACCATTCTCAAAGCCACTCTCAACTCAGCCAGCTCCTTCAAAGAGAGTAATTCCTTAAAGCAACAGAAAGCACCTTGGCTTTGAAGGGAGACCCAGCTGGGTTCAAATCTCAGCTCCCAGTCCTGGCAGCCTCACCTTTCTTACCTTACCTAATCTTTGGGAGCTCAGTTTCCTGCCTTGCACAATGGGATCTATAATCCCTTCCTTGCAGCATGATTGAAAGGAGTGGAGATAACCAATGTAAATGCGACAGGCCATATGTTATGTGTTCAACGGTTGTATCTGTTATTATTTATTCAGGGTCACAAACTCAAATGAGAACTTAGATTATAAAACACTGTGACATGGCCTTGACAAAAGTTTGCAACCCCTGATCTATGTATCATGTTTAATCAGTTCTATGACATACTGTTTTTCACATTTTAACATCTCTAGAACTGGGATGGGTCTTACAACATAGGATGTGCCGTAGTTTAATTGGCAGTGATTTTTCTTTCTTAGTTGATCATAAACTAATGGAGTGTCTTACAGTCGAGGAAATCTCAGATTAGATGAAACAGGGTAGCTCCTTTCAGCATATGGAACATTTTAGTTTGGTTACACACCAACAGATAAAAGAAGGAGTCAAATCCTATTCCTAGTCAATAAATCTCTGACAGAAAAGATAAGATTCGTGGCAAGTACTCATCTCATCTTTCTGAACTATTGCAACCTGGCAACACATCTGTTCCTCAGAGCAGACTCGTCAGCATCATCCGTGCACTCAGTCTCCTATGTGATCCATACCATCTGGCGCCCTCCTTCCCAATCTCCTCCACCTTCTCCCCACCACGTGTGTTCCTGCTAAAACAAGACACAGCAAAACAAAAAATACTAAGTACGAGATTTTCCAAGCAGTTTTTAAAATGGAACCAGCAAAAATGTAATGAATGTGATTTTCCAGGCGTGTAGAAACGTGCTGATCACAGTCTCACTGTTGGGGGAGGCAGTAGGAAGATGCTCATGCAAACACACACACCCACACCTGTGTCACACACTATGCAGCACTGCCTCCAGTCTTCACATGGTGACCTCCAAAACTAGAGCTCTAAGTGAATATAGGTAGTTGAGCCCCCAGAGTTGCTGTGTCACCTGCTTGGGGATAGGTGGTGCACAAATACCACACACACACACACATACACACACACACACATACACACACACAAACATTTACTCTTCTAGGTAATCAGATTATAAAGAAAGATTAGGAGGCACTTGCCTGGGGAATCAATCCACAAGAGTGTTAACATGTCATTGGCATAAATCAGATTTTTTTTTTAATCGGCTCCTCATTTTAATAGCACACATCAATGAGAAATGCATGCATCCCTCCATATGCTCCCCTGTCAATTAATGTATTCAGTGTGAATTGAACAGTACTATGTTCATTACGGGCAGCCACGCTATCGAGGACGATACCAGGTAAGGTTTTTGAAAACAACTACATGGTGGCTGAAACACAAGTTGGTCCTGTTCCCACTGAAGGAGACACCGACCTCTAAAAGAAATGGTTAAAAATAAAACAAAAAATCTCCCACCTCCCTGCAGGTGCTAATCCTGTTTCAAATGAGTATTTTTTGCAGTGCTCATAAGAAAGTCACATAGTACACTTATGGGATGAACCATCAATCCTAAAATCCTGTGCCTGAAACGAACACTTGTGGTAAATTAAAAGGACTGTCAGGGACTGCTAGTCTCTAGTGTGGACCTGAGATTTTAGTCTTCTTACAAGCTAACAAGTTAGCCTGCTACTGTTCCATGGATGCTAATAGAAGACACAAGTCTGCTGGGTCAGATAGTTTGGAACAAAGGGCAGCCAGTACCTTGCTTATACAATGTGCAGAAAGGCAAGAGACCCTGGAGAATTGTCCCCTAACAGTGACATAATATGTTAAATGCATGTGACATATAGCATACAGTGGAATATAGCACAGTCGTTCCCAGCCCACTAAACAAACACATACTGAAACACATAGAGGAAAAACACCAGTGGGCAGAGGCACAGGTTATCAGACTGCCTAGAAAGTTGACATGGTTCAGCTCTAGCCTGAAGGAAGCAGTGAGGGTTTAGTCTTCTCATGGAAATGAACTTGAATGAAAAGTTCAATTCATGGAGAAGGAAATAGGACAAAGGAAACACAGAATAGTTATTTTTCCTCATTGTTCAAACACATTATGTATTCCATAATTAAGAAGGAAGAAGAAAACTGGATATGTAAAGGTATGGTAGCTGGAAACATCTTTCCCTAAAGATGTGACTTTTAGGTTTCAAGTTTAGTTATGAAGAGCTAATTTTTTTCCTCTTTTTACCTAGATGACTTTTCCTTTCTTTTGACAATATAGAACAGTTCACAGTTCCTTGTCCTCAAGGAACTTAAAGGATTTGATTTGGTAAATAAAGAAAGGGACCAGATTTTTGAAGAATGGAACTTGAATCATTTGAAATTTATATTAATATAGCAAATTGATTAGAACATTTTCTATAATTTTAAATTCTAAGCATTTTCTCCTTTTCCTAAAACTATTACATTGGATTATAGTCTTCTATATAATAATTTTATTTATCACTTGTAATAACTGCTAGCCTAATGTTATTTTAGAAGAAAATAGTAACATATTACTATTTATATTACCTAATCTGTAAACCTTATTCAAATTTCTCCAGTTATCCTCTTTCAGGTCCAACATTTATTACAGGATCCCACATTGTGTGTAGTTTCCATGTCTCCTTTTTCTCCTCCATCTGGAACAATTCTACAGTCTTTATTTTCCATGACCTTCATATTTTGAAGAGCCCTTCAATTTGGGTTTGTTTGATGTTTTCACGTGATTCTACAGAGGTTGTGCATTTTTTGTCAAGAAGATTGCAGAGGCGACATTGTGCCCCTCTCAGTGCATCCTCTCAGGAGGTACATGATGTCAGTACATCTCACGCTTGGTGATACTGACTTTGATCATTTGGATAGCACGGTGTTGACCAGGTTTCTCTGCTGTAGTTATGATTTTTCCCACTGTAAATATCTTGTGAGGAGACACTTTGAGACTGAAAATATCCTGTTTCTCATAATAGTTTTGCCCACTAATTTTAGCATCCTTTGATGTTGCTAGCCTATAACAGTTCTTACTGTGGTGTTTACCAAAGAGTAATGCTCGATTCCTGTCATTCCTTCTGCATTTACAAATTGGAATTCTACTGTAAAGAAGAGTTCAATAACCTATTCAATTATTTATTTATATCAACTCTCTTTGTTTTTAGCCATATAGTATGTGATAGTAATTTTATGTGTTAACTCGACTGGGCCACAGGGTGCCCAGATATTTGATTAAACATCACTTCTATTGCATCTGTAAGAGTGTTTTTGGACGAGATTAACATCAGAGTGAATAAACTGAGTGAAGTACTCCCCAACGTGGGTGGGTCTTATCTAATTGGTTGAAGGCCTGAATAGACTAAAAGACTAAATAAGAAAGATTTCCCACTGCCTGACACTCCTCCAGCTGGGACACTGATCCTTTCCTGCCTTCATACTTGCATTCAGACTGGAACTTCCAGCACTGGCTCTCTTGGTTCTTAGGCCTTTGGTCTTGGACTAGAACTTACGCTGTCAGCTTTCCTGTTTTTCAGGCCTTCGAACTCACACAGGAACTATACTATTGGCTATTCTGGGTCTGCAGCTTGTCAACTGCAAATCTTGGGACTTCTGGGCCTCCACAACCACATGAGCCAATTCCTTATAATAAATCTCTTTATGTATACAGTCATGTGTTGCTTAACAATGGGGATATGTTTTGAGAAATGCATCATTAGGTGATTTTGTTGTTGTGTGAACATCATAGAGTATACTTACACAAACCTAGATGGTGCAGCCTACTACCCACCTAGGTTATATGGTATAGCCCATTGCTCCTAGGCTACAAACCTGTGCAGCATGTTACTGTACTGAATACTGTAGGCAATTGTAATGCAACTGTATTTGTGTATTTAAACATATCTAAACACAGAAAAGGTACAGTAAAAATATGGTTATATTTTTATTGGATTATAATCCTATGGGTCTACTGTTATATTAACATATTTGGTTCCTTGCTGAAAGAAACATCATCATGTGGTGCATGACTATACATACACATATATATATACACATATACACATATATATGTATCCTATTGACTTTGTTTCCTGGAGAACCTAGACTAATACACAGTATGTAGCCAAAATACTATTTTCCAAAGTCACTTAGGTTAGTTCTCTTCCTCTGCATACCCTTCATTGTGGTGATGTGATTCATCTGTAATTGTTTGTTCATTACCATTTACACTCATTTTAAAAATTAAGTCTCTTCCTATCTGCACAAAACTTTCCGTCTTACTCAGAATCAAATCCAAAGTCTTTTTCATGGCCTAAGCCTATGTGATCTGACCTCCTTATGCGTCTCTGAACTCACCACCCAATAACTTCTTGCTAACCCCCATCCAGGCACACTGGCCTTCTTGTAGTTCTATCAACACACCACATATGCTCTCACCACAGTGCCTTTGCACTTCCTCTCACTTCTGCTTAAAATGCTGTCCCTCAGATACCGACATGGGTGAGTCCCTCACTTCCTTCACACTTCTGTCCAAGAGGCACCTTATATATTTATTTCTTTGTCTGTCTCAATTATAGGAATTTAAGTTCCATGAGAGCTTTGTTCTGTTCACTGCCAAATTCCCTGATCTAGAATATACTTGGAACTGTTCTAGCAGCAGAAACTTTAATATAGATATGTTGTTGAACATTTCCCCCCAACTTTATTAAAGTATAACTGACAAATAAAAGTTGTGTATGTTTAAGATGTATAACATGATAATTTGATACACAGACACATTGTGAATTGATTATCACAATCAAGCTAATTAACATTAAACATTGGTGGAATTAACCTGATTTGTATTTCTTTAAGAAAACATCTTAAGATGTTTTAGTGGTTAATAATAAGAGTCAATGGATAACAAATTGCAAGCATAAGGACGGGCAATCTGTATTTCTGCCTTGGATTCACATTATAGTAGCTGTACAAGTACAGTGTGTGATCCTGGCTAGTCATTAGGATGTTTGCCTTCAATACACTCCTCCACGTCTCTTCTAACAGCTGCCTGTCCTTATACAAAGGAAACATGCTTTCTCCTCCTAAATTCTGTACAAGAAGTATTATTTTTATAACCAAAGAAAAAGCAAAGGCTGTTAAAACAACAAGATCGTATGTTAAAGTATAAGTCCTCACCGTAGAATTATTGTGATATTTCTCCTAACTACTCATTCTCCTGAGGAATCCTTCATGTTCACAGGCTCCAGAATCGACTTTTAAAGGACTTTTCTGAAAAAAAATTATCCTAAAGCATATGTGCACCTGTAGACAGACCACTTATTATTGTGTAAGCCAGCCTATAAAAAGACGGTTATCCCAAATCATTTAGCAGGGAGAGGTAGAATAAGGAAATAATAATAGGTAGCAGAAAGTGGGAGGCAGGGAACCTGACAAAGGGAGAGAAGTGAGAAGAAAAAGGAATTGAGCTCTAACGGGGCTGAGGATGTCAATGTCTCTCTCTACATTTAAACACAATGGATGGGGGGATTACTCTGGAGGGGAAGCACTTAAGATAAGTGAAATGTATTGTCAGCTCTAGGTTAGAGTATTTGGAAGCTAGATACAAAATACCAAATCTAAAAGCAACTGAGTGATGTCTAAACTGAAAAATAATAGCCAGAAAGTTGTTTCCATCAGTTGAGAGCATGGATTTATTTCTGTAAATTGAAAAGACTGGGAATAGCCACAGGGATTGTTAGATATGGAATCTTGCACTGAGCTTTCTGGGGAAGAGTCTCAACAATGCCATTTCCCATAGGATGTTACCAAACATGAAAGTTCATGGACAGTGGAAAATGAAAGGGGGAGGGGGAAAGAGAAAAAGAGGACAGAAGGCTGTAATTTTGTAGAATCCAACAATGGATAGAGGAAAGATGCTTAAGGATGACAAATATTAAAAACAGCTGTGCCGGCCGGGCGTGGTGGCTCATGTCTGTAATCCTAGCACTCTGGGAGGCCAAGGCGGGTGGATCGCTCAGACACAGTTCAAAACCAGTCTGAGCAAGAGTGAGACCCCATCTCTACTTAAAATAGAAAGGAATTAACTGGCCAACTTCAAAATATATAGAAAAAAAAATTAGCCGGGCATAGTGGCACATGCCTATAGTCCCAGCTACTCGGAGGCTGAGTCAGGAGGATCGCCTGAGCCCAGGAGTTTGAGGTTGCTGTGAGCTAGGCTGACGCCACGGCACTCTAGCCCCGGCAACAGAGTGAAACTCTGTCTCAAAAAACAAAAAAACCAGCTGTGGTCCCTCTTGTGCTAGAAATATACCAGAGATTTGAGAGTCTGTAGTTAGCAACATCAAAATATGGAGGATAGTGTTGAAACATCTGAATTAATGTTGGATAAATTTGTAAAACAAAGGGTACAATTTCTTTCTAGAGTAAAGGACTTTCCTGTGTGGTGAACACCTGGACGAAGTATAGAAAAATAAACCTTACATAAGCATCAAACATGGCTCTTTAGGCCTCTGATTTTTACTCCTGGGAATCATTTAACTCCAGGAAACTGAGGCAACACAAATGAACCCTGGAATCTCCCATTAGAACTGGAGGTTTCAGAAGCTTTGGTGAGTTGTTTCTGATGCCATGCTACTCTGCCTGTGAATCTGCTGCAGCAGATACCTTTGGTTGCCTACCCAACAGCAATTTCCTTCTCGCTCTCTTCTAAAAATCTAAATTTTTTTAAGTATCCACACTTTTCCAAGAAACCATGGGCATTATGGAATGTTGGTCCCATTCTTATTTTCAGGTGCTAAGGTTTGATTATGCTAACTAGTATGGTTTGAATGTCTCTTCCAAAACTCATGATGAAATTTAATTGCCATTGTGATGGTATTAAGACATGAGACTGTTAAGAGGTGTTTAGGCCATGAAGCCTCCACCTTCACAGATGGATTAAAGTCATTATTGTGGGAGTGATTTCCTTACTGTGAAGTGGGTTGTTATTATATAAAAGTGAGTTTGGCCCTCCGTGTCTATTGCTCTTGCCCTTCTGCCCCTTCTGCTAAGGGATGACACAGCATGAAGGCCCTCACCAGATGACAGCACCTTAACATTGAACTTCCCAGCCTCCAGAACTAAGAAATAAATTTCCTTTCTTCATAAATTACCCAGTCTGTGGTATTCTGTTATAGCAGCACCAAAGGAACTAAGACAGAAACTTGGTACTGAGAAGTGAAGCTGTAGTTATAACAAATAACTGAAAATGTGAAAGCTGGCCTTGGAACTGGGTAACCGGTAGAGGCTGTAAGAATTTGGAGGAGCAGAGACTAGAAAAAGCCTAATGTTCCATGAATAATGCATTAAGGACAATTCTGGGGAGGGCTCAGAAGAAAACTTCAGAAGAAGGGAGAGCCTATATCTTCCTAGGGATTAATGAAGTGGTCATGATCAGAATATTGATAGAAATATGGATGGTAAAGACCATTCTGATGAGATCTCAGATGGATCAAAGGAACAAGGAATTACAAACTGACATAAAGGCCATTCTTGTTATACAATTGCAAAGAACATGGCTGAATTGTGTCCATGCCCAAAGGCTTCATGGAAGGCAAAATTTAAGAGCAATGAATTATGATATCTGGCCAAAGAAATTTCTAAGCAAAATATTAAAGGAACTATGTGGCTACTTTTCACTGCAAACAGTTGGATATGAGAGGAAAGAAATGACTCAGAGATAGAATTTGTAATTACAATCATGTGCCACATAACAATGTTTTGGTTTATGATGGACCACATAGGGGTATATCTCAGAGATAAAGCAGGTTCCATTCCAGACCACTGCAATAAAACAAATATCTCAATAAAGTTAGTCACACAAGTTTTTTGGTTTCCCAGTGTATGTAAAAGTTATGTTTACACTATATTTTAGTCTATTAAGTGTATAATAGTGTCATATTTAAAAAACAATGTGTATGCCTTAATAAAAAATACTTTATTGCTAAAAAACGCTAATGATCATCTGAACCTTCAGTGAGTTGTAATCTTTTTGTGGGTGGAGGGTCTTGTCTTGATGTTGACGGCTGCTGACTGAATGGGGTAGTGGTTTCTAATGGTTGGAGTGGCTGTAACAATTTCTTAAAATAGGACAATGAAGTTTGCCACATCAACTGATTCTTCCTCTCACGAAAGATTTCTCCATAGCATGTGATGCTGTTTGATAGCAACTTACCTACAGTAGAACTTCTTTCAAAATTGGAGTGAATCCTCTCAAACCCTGCCAATGCTCTATCAACTAAGTTTATGAAATATTCTAAATCCTTTCTTGTCATTTCAACAATGTTCACAGCATCTTCACCAGGAGTAGATTTCGTCTCAAAAACCACTTTCTTTGCTCATCCATAAGACATAACTCCTCATTAGTTCGAGTTTAATCATAAGATTACAGCAAGTCAGTAACATCTTTAGATTCTACTTTTAATTCTATTTCTCTTGCTATTTCCATCACACCTGCAGCTATTAATACTTCCTCCACTGAAGTCTTGAACCCCTCAGAGTCACCCATGAAGATCAGAATGCACTTGTTCTAAACTCTTGCTATTGTTGACATTTTGACCTCCTCCCATGGATCATCAATGTTTTTAATGGTATCTAGAATGGTGAATCCTTTCCAGAAAGTTTTCAATTTACTTTGTCCAGGTCCATCAGATGAGTCACTATATTGGCAGCTATAGCCTTACGAAAAGTATTTCTTAAATAATAAGACTTGAAAGTTGAAATTATTCATTGACCAATGGGCTGCAGAATGGATGTTGCATTAGCAGGCAGGAAAACAACATTCACCTCCTTATGCATCTTTGTCAGAGCTCTTGAGTGAGTAAGGGCTTTGTCAATGAACAGCAATATCTTATTTTATTTATTTATTTTTTTATTTCAGCATATTACAGAGGTACAAATGTTTAGTTTATGTATATTGCCCTTGCCCCACCTGAGTCAGAGCTTCAAGCCTGTCCATCCCCAGACAGTGCGCACTACACCCATTAGGTGTGTATATACCCATCCCTTCCTCCCCTGTCCCATCTGCCTGACACCCGATGAATGTTATTACTATATATGCACTTAAGTGTTGATTGGTTAGTACCAATTTGATGGTGGGTACATGTGGTGCTTGTTTTTCCATTCTTGGGTTGCTGTAGAATGGGTTCCAGTTCTATCCAGGCTAATACAAGAGGTGCTATATCACCATTGTTGTTTGTGGCTGAGTAGAACTCCATGGTATACGTATACCACAATTTATTAATCCACTCATGTATTGATGGGCTCTTGGGTTGTTTCTACATCTTTGCAATTCTGAATTGTGCTGCTATAAACATCCTAGTGCAGATGTCTTTTTTATAGAATATATTTTGTTCTTTTGGGTAGATGCCCAGTAATTGGATTGCTGGATCAAATGATAGTTCTACTTGTATGTCTTTGAGGTATCTTCATATTGCTTTCCACAGAGGTTGTACTAGTTTGCAGGCCCACCAGAAGAGTATGAATTGAACGGCAATATTTTAAAAGGAATCTTTTCTTCTGAGCAGTAGGTCTCAACAGTGGGCTTAATATATTGAGTAAACTATGCTGTAAACAGATGTGCTATCATCCAGGCTTTGTTATTCCATTTATAGAGCACAGGCAGAATGGATTTAGCATAATTACTAAGGGCTCCAGGATTTTGGGGATGGTAAATGAGCAAAGGCTCCAATTTAAAGTCACCAGCTGCATTAGCCCCTAGCAAGACAGTGAGCCCTGTCCTTTGAAGCTTTGAAGCCAGGCATTGACATCTCCTTTCTGGCTATGAAAGTCCTAGATGACATCTTCTTTCAATAGAAGGCTGTTTTGTCTACACAGAAAATCTGCTGTTCAGTGTAGCCACCTTTATCAATGATCTTAGCTAGATCATCTGTATAACTTGCTGCAGCTTCTACATTAGCATTTGCTACTTCACCTTGCACTTGTATGTTCTGGACATGACTTCTTTCCTTAAATCTCCTGAATTAATCAATCTCTGCTAACTTCAACCTTTTCTCCTGAAGCTTTCTTACCTTTCTCAGCCTTCATAGAATTGAAGAGAGTTAGAGCCTTACTCTAAATTAGTCTTTGGCTTAAATGAATGTTGTAGCTCTTTTGGTTTTCTATCCAAACCACTCATATTTTCTCCATATGAGCAATAAGGCTGTTTTTCACTTTCTTGTCATTCATGTGTTCATTGGAGTAGCACTTTTAATTTTCTTGAAGAACTTTTCCTTTGCATTCACAACTTGGCTAACTGATGCAAGAGGCTTAGATTTCAGCCTCTCTCAGCTTTTGACATTGCCTTCCTCACTAAGCTAATCATTTCTAGCTTTTGATTTAAAGTGACAGATGGGTGACTCTTTCTTTCAATTACTCGAACACTTAGAGACCATTGTGGGAACGCAGTTGGCAAGCACGCCACCTGGGTGTGAGCCTGCCTTCTCAAAACAGCTCTCCTTGGTCTTGGGCTCTGCCTGGGTTTTGCAACTTCCTACCTGGGTCCCACAGCTCCAACACAGGCAATTTTGTCCATGGATGACTACCAAATTCTTGTTGCTGTGGGGGAATATGAGCAAGGGAGCTCCTACTCTGCCATCTTGCTCCCCTTGTTACATCTAAAACAGAGACTTAGTGAGGAGAAAATTAAGCAACTCCCCAAGACTCTATAGCTGGTAAAGAGCAATACCATGACTCAAATCATAGTCTTCTGATCACAGCGCTCAAGCGATTGACTGTTATACAACACAATTCCATCCTTTAAAGTACCTCCAGTGAATTTGCTCTCCTAAGTGTGAAACAACTTAGAGGTGTATAGTCTGTCATCTGAAAGTAACAATAATGTCTTAGAAACAATCCCTACATCAAGGTCACTTCAGGAAATACACTAGTTATGAAACTAAGAAGGTTTTGTTTTGTTTTTGCTCAGGATATTTAGCAAGCAAATATATCTTGGTACACTTAGAAACAACCAGAAACAGCTATACTAACAAGACGAGGAGGATTCACTTCCCTTGCTCCTTTTGTTTATTCATTGTATTTTATTTTATTTATTTTTTTAAGGGATGCCTTTTTTATACTTTTTAAAATTTTAATAGATTTAGAGCTTACAAGTTGAATTCCACTAATGTATATATTGTCTAGCAGTGGAGTCTGGGCTTTTGGTATATCCTACACCCAATGTAGTGTACATTGTATCCCATAGGTAGTTTTTAAAATTATTTCTCTTTAATTTCAAAATATTAAGGGGGTAGAACTGTTTTGGTGCCATGTATCTCTTTTGTAATGCTTGGGTCAGGGCTATAAGTGTGCTGATCCCACAAATAGTGTTCATTGTACCCATTAGGTAGGTTTTTGCCCCTCCCCCCGCTTGATTTCCGCTAAGTTTTACACTCCTTTGCGTACATGTGTGTTCATTGGTTGGTTCCAGTTTAATAGCGAGTACATGTGGTATTTGTTTTCCATTTCTGTGATCCATTATATTTTAAATAGATTTCCTTTTTTGCACGCTATTACCACAATCATGATTAGGGGAAAATTTATGTCTTTTGTTAAAAATGTGAAGCATTTTCACTGTCTTCTGAGAAAACTGGAATCTCAGTTGTGAAGCAAATCATTAGTGTTTCAATCTTGGTTGTGTTTTCTATGTGGGTCAAGATGGAGACAGTGTATCATTTCATTCCACTGATTAAATGAGGAGAGAGATTTTAGGTACAAATATTAATGCATAAAATGGAATTGAAAGTGACAACATATTTTGCTATTTCTGACACTTTGATATACATTTCTTGGCAGCCTAAGATTCCAGGGGCATAAGAGACTAGATAATATAGGTCAAGAATCCCTGGGCTTTCAAACCCACATGTTAAATAAAAATGATAAATAAATGAAACCTAAAATTCTGTACTCATCTAAAATGTATTATATAGATTTGTTTTAGAATCTGTGCTTTGCTGAATTATATATTTACAGTGTTGAAAGATATTAGATTTCAATGATCATGATGATATAGCAGAAGCAAAACAATTTCTCAGAAAGCATCAATCCATTATTAAAAATCTGGATTATTTGATAAACAAAATTTCTTATTAGTATGCAGTAATATACACAAGATGGTACTTTAATCCTGGGAACTTCTTTAGAAGGAAACAATAAAAAATGGAATGTTTCTTTTCTTTTCAAGCAAGGATTTTCGATAACCCTGGAAGGATGTTTGGACCAGCTTTTGTTGTAACATGAGTAGTAACTTCAATATACACCACACACACACACATGCACACACACGCCACCCCACATATACTCTTCTCCCACGCAAAACACACACACACTACACGCCATGCACACATAAGATCATACACATACATACCATACTGCGTACATACACTCCCCCTCCACCAAGCACATGCCACATTATACCACACACACCATAGCACACGCATGCATACCTCTCATATCAAACATACACTCATAAAACTCATACCACACCACTCATACTATATGCACATATACCACATAAACACAAGACCTCACCGCACATGCACTACGCATGTCATACCACGCATATCTTTCCTCTCGTAAGCACACAGGCACCAGTACACACACACACACCCCACACACAAACATGATCTGAGCACCAGCTACCTTCTCGACCTTATTTCTAACTCTCTCTCCTTTGCTCGCTGTACTTCAGCTACACCTTCCTCCTTTCCTTTTCTTGAACACACCAAACACACTCCTGCCTCAGGGCTTTGGTATTTGCAGTTCCCTCCGCCTGAATGTCTGTTTCCCTGCACACGGTGCACTCCCTTTTCCTTAGAGAGCCTTTCCTCTGATGCACAATAATATCCAGATGCTCCTTCTCTGTGATTATCTGCCCCTCCCCATTGCTCTCCTGACTGGCCTTAGTTACCTATACTCTGAGTCCCAGCCATAGACGTGAACAGTCCTTAGAAATCATCTGATCTAGTCCAATATCCTCATTTTGCAGATGAAATGGAAGCCTCAAAAGAAGTAACGTGTCCGAGGTTACAAAAATCATTCCTTGGCCGGGAGCGGTGGCTCACGCCTGTAATCCTAGCATTCTGGGAGGCCGAGGAGGGTGGATAGCTCAAGGTCAGGAGTTCAAGACCAGCCTGAGCAAGAGCGAGACCCCGTCTCTACTATAAATAGAAAGAAATTAATTGGACAACTAAAAATATATGTAAAAAATTAGCCGGGCA
>CAUYRT010045379.1:0-37152 GCA_963574885.1 Lepilemur ruficaudatus
TTGACAGAGTAGATTTTTGAATGTAACAAGATAAATCAACTTGAGTGGTAATATATTTTGGGAAATCAGTTCACTACAAATTGTGACTGTAAACATTGTACTGTAAATGCTTTGTAGTTTTCCCCCAATTAAAAAAAAAAAAAAGATGTAAACCACAGACATAATTTTAAATGTCCTAGTGGCCACATTAAATAAAGTAACAAGAAACATGAAATTAATTTCAATAATATAATTTACTTACCCCAATATACCCTAAAATTATCATTTCAAAGTATACTTAACATAAAATTATTAATGAGACATTTTATATTTTTTTTATTCTGAGCCTTTACAATTTGATATATATTTTTTTTATTTTACTTTTATTTATTTATTTATTTTTAGAGACAGGGCCTTGCTATGTTGCCCAGGCTGGAGTGCAGTGGCATGATCATAGCTCGCTGTAACCTTGAACTCCTGCGCTCAAGGGGTTCTCCTGCCTCAGCCTCCCGAGTAGCTGGGACTATAGGTGTGTGCCATCACATCTGGCTAATTTTTAAAATCTTTTTGTGGAAACTGGTATCTCTCTATGTTGCGCAGGCTGGTCTTAAACTACTGCGCTCAAACAATCCTCCCGCCTTGGCCTCCCAAAGTGCTGGGATTACAAGCGTGAGCCACCATACCAGGCCTAATATATGCCTAATATAGGTGCCAGTGACTGGGAAGGGGAAGATGAGAAGGCAGGAAAGGTTGACTGAAAGCCTTGGGTGTCACGTTAAAGGTTTCTAACGAATTCTGTGAGCAAACCAGGTCCACGCCTATGACCTGCGTATTAATAGGACTTGCACATTAAATGTTGACCTGCAGCTCAGTAGGCTGATTTGGAGTGAGGAGAAGTAGGCAGTGGAGAGCCCTGTTAGGAGCTATTTGAAGGAACCCTGGCAAGAAGAAATTAGGTCCTGTACCGCAGGAGAGTCGTGGGTGTGTGCATTAGTTACACATGTTACATAAAAATTATAGGAGGCCATTGTTTTGGACCAAGCTCCTGCACTAGACCCCAAAAGACTAGACCAAAAATCGAGGTGGAGTTACCCATGCTAAAGTTCCAAGTCACCAAAGCCAAACTAAGTTAATATCTGACCTTCCAAGAAATCAAGAGAAAGATATAACAGCCAATTTCCCAAACAGGACAGTTTCACTCTTCAATTGGCATGATAATGAAACTCCTTCTGCTTTAATCCTTACACAAAAGAGGTAGCCTGAAGTAACCCAATGTTAACTAATCAATTATTTTTCTGTTGTTGTCTCCCTGTCCCGGTCTTACAAGAAAAGTAGCTTTGAAATGGCTCTTTGTTCTTTGCTTCTGCTTCCTTCAGCCCTTCTCTGTTTATAAAACAAACCCCTGCTCAGCTCATCACAATACTTATTCCATTTTAGGAAACGAGGTGTTGTGCCATTCTATAAAGCCAACTGAGATCTTTAAACTACCTTTGTTGTAATTTTGTCTTTTGACACACATTGCAGCAAGAGAGTAAATCATTTTGCAGAAACTGTACACTCTTAGAGGTGAAGTAAACTTTTGCCATTTAATGAACAAGGAAGATGAGATCCATTTTACAGACGAAGAAAGTGAGACCAGAGGAGTTCCTGTATTTTATTTTATTTTTTATGGGACTGTCTTCTATATGCTACAAGAGAAGTTCCTTTAAGAAACCTTAAAGAGTTCATTACTCTGCTCGAGTGTATGTTGTTATGAAAATGAAACCCAGGAATAGGGTGTTACACATTCTAGGAGAAGGAATCATTTTACAAACAGTAAATTAAATAGATTCAGAGAAGTAGGGGAAAAAGATGAAAAGGATCCAGAATTCATTTGAATGGGAAAGAAATGGCTGTGAAAAGTTTTTGGCGCTAGATACCACTGACCTTAAAACACTTAAACTAGTCACTTACACAGCCCAGTGTTCTGGTTTAGCATTCACTCAAATATTTCCATCTTTCAAAGAATGTTAGAAGTACTACTGATACATCTTCACAATGATCAAAATGTCAAAGAGTTCCCATTTGACAGGACAAAAAAGGACCAAAAGGGGGAAATTAAATGACAACACCATGGTCACAGAAGGTTATTCTCTAAGTCATACATCATCGTCATAATGGGATAACTCACTTATTTCTGGGCTGTGCTTTCAGCTAAATTCTATGTTTTGTTACAGTGCCACAGAGAAGAGGAGACGATTTTTAGTTTTTGAAGAATTAAGCTCTTGCAATCTGTACTTTCAGATCTATATAATGTAAGATCTATATAATGTAATGTAAATTCACATTTGCCAATGTCTAGTAAGTTGTACAATTCTCATTATTACATTGAAGAAGATTTGTACATTTAAAAAATCTCAAATAGTTACAACTTACTAAGATAACATTGCAAAGGAGTATTAGATTTAAGGTTTCATGAGGCTTTGCTGTTATACTGTGTGCCCAAATGGTGAAAACTTTGGGTTAGAAGTAAACAAGAGGATTAGAAGATTTGCATTTATTTATTGGCCAGACTACCATTGAAAACAAAACCAAAATCAGTTATGTTCTATGGTTGATACTATAAACCCAAACAGTGTGATTGGCTAGAAGTTTCACTTTTCAACCAACTGCTTTGGTGTTGTGTACATCAAACTTTGATATCAAACTTTAAAACCTCAAGTTCTGATAATATTTATTATACTGAAAACTTTTACTTAAACGTCAGAAAGAAAAGAAATCAGGCCACGTACTCAAAGATTACATTCAGACTTAGAATCCACATTGATTATCTTTCGTGAGTTATGAACAAGTGAGTAATATAAAGCCAAACTCAGAGAAGAATGGATATTAAAGTGACTTATGGAGACACCGAAGACATAAATCAGATGTAATTATCTGATTTTTCAAAAACTGGTCATTTTCACTTCCTCAAATGGCCTCATGACTCCTTGATGACGCACGGCAGAAAAGCGCTGATGTCAAACCAAAAGATCAATGGCAGGTCCGAGTAACAATCTGACACCCGGTTATTCCTCTTGAGGATTTCACTCGAGTATATCCAGGGGGTTCGGGGGAATGAAAGGCATTCAGTTCTCAGGAATTTAGCAAGACATATTACAAAAGCTGCGCTTTAGTGCCCACTGACAATCAGATGGAAGATTCAGGTCATGCTGACTCTTCTTCTGAACACGTGGCTGTGCATATAGCTCAGCTCCTGAGCAACAGTGGCAGGTGAGACATTCTGTAGTTTCTGTCCTGGCGTCTGACCCTTTAGTCCTCCCTATCCCTGCTTCCTGTCTTTATTTTCCTTCAGCACATTTTCCATCTAATATACTGTGTTTTCATTTTTTTTTTTTTTTTGCAAGGAACTATACATCACATAAAATTTACCATTTGACTTTTTTTTTTTTTTGAGACAGGGTCTCACTCTGTCACCCTAGGCTGGATTGCAGTGGCATGATCATAGCTCACTGCAGCCTGGAACTTCTGGGCTCAAGCAACCCTCCTGCCCCCCCAGCCTCCCAAGAAGCTGGGAATGCAGGTACTCTGCTGTGCAGGTTAGCGTGCAGTGGCGCAATCATAGCTCACTGCAGCTTCAAACTCGTGGACTCACCACGTCCAGCTAATTTTTAAATTGTTTATAGAGACAGGGTCTTGATATGTTGCTCAGGCTGGTCTGGACCTCCTGGCCTCAAGCAATCCTCCTGCCTTGGCCTTCCAAAGTGCTGGGATTACAGGCTTGAGCTACCGTGTCCAGCCATTTTAACCATTTTAACTGTGCAGTTCAGTGGCATTAGTACATTGAAGTTGTGACACAACCATCACCACCATCCAGCCCCAGAACTTTTTTCATCCCAAACTGAAACTCTATACCAATTAAATAGTAACTCCTCGTCCCCCTCTCCTCTAGCCCCTAGCAATGACCATTCTACTTTCTGTCTATGAATTTGACTACTCTAAGTAACTCACGTAAGCGGAATCATACGGTATTTGTCCTTTTGTGACTGGAGTATTTTACATTTAAATTTTTGTTTATTGACTAACTTCTTGCTAATGTAAGCATCCAGGGCAGCTGTTTCTTTCTATATTAATCTCTGCTCTATTCTCAGTGCCAAGAATGGTCCCTGGGACCTAGTACAGGCTCAATAAATACTCGTATGAATGAATGGATGGTTCAGAATGAGTCACAATGCTAGAATGAGCTGAGAATTAGCCCCCAAGGGATCCGTAGGCCCTGGGTTTAGAGCCCCTGGACAGGTAGTGGGATGGTACAGTTGGGGAAGAGTAGGCTATTCAGCATGCTTGGAGAATGGAGTTCAGTGGATGAGGAAGGAGAGGGAGAAAGGGAAGGAAATGAGAGGGCAAGAGAACGAGGATGGGCCCCATCTCAGAAAGCTTCCTACACAATGCTAAGCAATTAGGATTTTGCTTCCAGAGCAAAACCATTGAAATGTTTTTTCTGTTTTGTGTGTGTGTGTGTGTGTGGTGTATTTTTTTTTTTTTTTTTGACACAGAGTCTCATTCTGTTGCCTGGGCTAGAGTGCTGTGACATCAACCCAGCTCACAGCAACCTCAAACTCCTAGGCTCAAGTGATCCTCCTGCCTCAGCTTCCTGAGTAGCTGGGACTACAGGCATGCGCCACCACGCCAGGCTAATTTTTTCTATTTCTAGTAGAGACGGGGTCTTGCTCTTGCTCAAGCTGGTCTCAAACTCCAGAGCTCAAGCAATCCTCCTGCCTCGGCCTCCCACAGTGCTAGGATTACAGGAGTAAGCCACCGTGCCCAGCCCACCATTGAAACGTTTTAAACACAGGAATACCAAGCTCCTACTTGTGCTTTAGAAAGCCCTTCTAGATGGCAGTTTGGAGGATTCCATGGGGCAAGAAGGCAGCAGGAGGCCAGTTAAGAGGTGGCAGAAGTTCTCCAGGGAAGGTTCAAGGTGGCCTGAGTTAGGGAAATGGCAGTACAGATTGTAAGTAAGGACAGGGGAGTGGGAACCCAAACCAATTTTTTATAGAAGGTAGAACCGGCAAAAATAGATTCCCTTCTTCTCCAAAAGAATCTGACAACATAAGCATGAGAACAAAATAGTCCATTTCAGTTTTCTCAAGTTCCCATAGCAATAGATGGTGAGCATAGAACGCCCAGTGAAGAACCACAATAGTGGCCAGAGAAGTGATGTGACGGAATGGAAAGAGAATCTCAAATGCCATCAGTTTGCGTGAGTCTTATCTGTGTGACCATTGGGGAAGTTACTTAAGCTTTCTAATGCCCAGTGTCCTTGCTGGTAAAGCAAGGCTAAGGACACCTGCATTCCTGAGTTGTGAGTCACAAAGGAGAGACAGTCATTGGACATTTTGTCAATTAAGTACTTTGGAAATGCTACTTGTGTCAATAATATGATAATCAATCAATAAAGGGAAATTATTACTGTAACTCAGTAGTCTTTCTTTTTTTAAAAAAAAATTTCTTTTTTTCCAAAGCCCAGGATAGAAGATATAAGTCAGTATTTACTAAGAGCTGAAGGGGCATTGAAGAGAGCAATCCGAAATTCACAGTAGCTGGGTAATTGTCATGGATCACATGGAACCACATCTGGGTCTGGAAAAATACGTAGAACTGAGCTAAGTGTGGGGTAAGGGTGAGGGGTGTGAGCAAAAGGACGACCTTTCAGGTAGAACGGTGAGAACAAAGGGATGGGGCCCAGTGTGTTCCTGAGATAACAGAGGTGGAGAGTTATGCCAGGGAGTGTAGAGGATGAGGTAAGGGCTGCTGGATGTGTCCAGAATATGCAGGACTTTGAAAACTATGCAATGTGTTCAGGTGACACACAGTAAAACCCACAGAAAGTATGGGCCCTGGCATCATCACTATTCTCTGGCTTAGTAAACCACTTAAAAGCTTCTTCACTCTGGGAGGCTGAGGTGGGAGGATCATTTGAGCTCAAGAGTTCGAGACCAGCCTGAGCAAGAGCAAGACCCCGTCTCTACTAAAAAAATAGAAAGAAATTAGCTGGACAACTAAATACATATATATATATATATTATATATATATATATGTGTATAAAATTAGCCGGGCATGGTGGTGAGTGCCTGTAGTCCCAGCTACTCAGGAGGCTGAGGCAGGAGGATTGCTTGGGCCCAGGAGTTTGAGGTTGCTGTGAGCTAGGTTGACGCTACGGCACTCTAGCCCGGGCAACAGAGTGAGACTCTGTCTCAAAATAAATAAATAAATAAATAAATAAATAAGTAAAATAAAATAAAAAAATCCATTTTGGAAGTAAACTCAATAGGATGTGCTGATGAATTGCAGTGATATTGGAAGAAAAGAAAGGAGGAATAATTTCTAGATTTCTGGCTATAACAAATCAGTAAGTGGCAGTTTCATTTATTGAAATGGGGCAAGATAGGAAGAAAAATCAAGAGTTCAGTTTTGAAAAGCATTTTTTTTTTCCTTTTCCTCCATGTTCCCCCATTCACAATACAGACCAGGCACAGGGAGGGCCTGGACTGGGGTATACATGGGGTAGCTTCACTCTGCCTCCTCTTTCTATACAGGCGGCACGAGAACACAGCCTGTGGTAAGCACTGGGAGGACACTGAACAGGATTAGTTAGTTGAAGGGTCTGTGAGACGTTTCGATGGGAATGTTCAGTAGACTACTGGGTGGGGTAGGAGTCTGGTATTTAGGGAACTGATACATTTATGGAAATGCCACAGGGAGACATGCTGAGATGGGAAAGTTAAAATGGGGAGGGACAGTATTTACAAGACAAAGAAGTACAGAATGAAAGAGTCCTATCTTAAACCAGTCACAGTGGCTCACATCTGTAATCCCAGCACTTTGGTAGGCCTAGGCAGGAGGATCACTTGAGGCCAGGAGTTTGAGACCAGCCTGAGCAATATGGCAAGATCCTGTCACTAAAAAAATGAAAAAAAAAATTTAGGTGGGTGTGGTGAGCCCAGGAGTTTGGCGCTGCAGTGAGCTACAATCTTGCTACTGCACTCCAGCTTGTGTGACAGAGTGAGAGACTGCCTCCACATTAAGGAAAAACAAAAAGATAATTGGGTTTGCTGGTGCACATCTGTAGTCTCAGCTGTTCAGGAGGTTAAGGAGGATCTCTTGAGCCCAGGAGTCTGAGGTTGCAGTGAGCTATGATGACTCCACTGCACTCTAGCCTGAGCAACAGAGCGAGGTCCTGTCTAAAAAAAGAAAGAAAGAAAGAGCTTGATCTTAGAGTTAGAGAAACCAGAGAGACGGAATGCCTTCCAATACAAGTTTTTGAGTCTTTGATGAGAATATTTTTGTAAATGGGGAGTAGCAAAAAGATTTTAAAGATCATTTCAAAATGTTGATGAGTTACATGATCTATTATTTTGAATTTCAAATGCATTTCAAGTCTTGACTTGAGAACGATAAATTCATTAAATTACATAGAATCTCATCAATTACTGATTGTATGTTGGACATAAGTATTTCGATATCTCTTTCTCTCTCAGGTGCTTTTTACATATGTTCACTAGTTCCTAAACCTATGAAAACAACTAAATAACTCAATAAAAAGTGTGAACCTACTGATCATACAAAAATCTTCTAAGAAATGACCTTTAATCAATAAAATCCAAGGCAAAGATGTTTCATAGCAGCATGTCTTTGTAAGGGCCAAGGGAAACTTGCCCTTTACCATTTTTAGGTTCTAGGTTTGCTGAAAAATCAACTCAGCCAAGGCAGATTAATTGGAGAAAAGGCGCACAAATTTTATTAATGTATACATGATGAGAATCACAGAATGATCACTCACCCTGACACCCAACAGGTTCAGAAGCTTATACATCATTCTGGCAAAACAGGTTATGGGATGAGGGAGAAGAGGAACTCTGGTGAGGGGCAATACAAGATTACTACGGAGAATGAATAGATCTGGGAACAGAGACTAACTTGTAAATAGTAAAGGGTCTGGGTAGGTGTGGTTACATTCTTGGTCTTACAGGGAAGGGAAGAAAAAACAATTGTTCTTGTTGGTAGGTCTGGATCTTAAGCAGAAAAAGGTACTTATTTCAACTTTGTTCTGTGCTTAAGGAGATAAAGTGGGGGGTAGGGAGAAGGTGAGAGAGACCTTGAGGCTCCTTCAGTTCAACTTATCAAAGTGCCATATTTTGGGGTATCGGTTTCTGAGCCCAAACATCTCCAAGCAGACTCATGAGTAAAATCACAACTTACACTACAACAAAAACTTTAGAAAGATAAGCTATAAAGGTAGATCGTAATTCTGATGTCTGGCTTGATAATATCTAACATGTTTTGAGTGCTTAGTATGTACCAGGCATTGGGGCCAAATACTTTACACACATTATGTCATTTAATCCTCACAAAGTTTCCATGAGATAGGTGTCATTATTATTATTTTCCACTTTATTTATTTATTTATTTTTGAGACAGGGTCTCACAATCTTGCCTGGGCCAGAGTGCCATGGCTTTAGCCTAGCTCACTGCAACCTCAAACTCCTAGGCTCAAGTGATCCTCCTGCCTCAGCCTCCCAGGTAGCTGGGACTACAGGCATGTGCCACAATGCCCAGGTAATTTTTTCTATTTTTAGTTGTTTGGCTAATTTCTTTCTATTTATAGTAGAGACAGGGTCTCACTCGAACTCCTGAGCTCAAGCAATTTTCCCGCCTCCGCCTCCCAAAGTGCTAGGATTATAGGCATGAATCATTGCGCCCGGCCAGTAGGCATTATTATTAAACCCATTTTACAGTTAAGCCAATATGCTTACACCATAGATGCCCTGTCCAATATTACCAAGCTAGGAAGTAATGCAGTTAAGAGTCTAACAGTGTTTGATCTTGTATTAGGAGCCCTTAATATTTTTCTTCTCTAAGGGTTTGGGTATTTTTTCTACTTTTTGAGTATAGCTAAAAATATTTTTGGGTTTTTTTTTTGTTTATTTTTTTAATTTTTCTTTTTTGAGATGGATGCTGGGGATTGTGGGGAGGTCTCACTAAATCACCCAGGGTATTCTCGAACGCTTGGGCTTAAGCGATCCTCCTGCATCAGCCTCCCAAGTAGCTGGGATTACAGATGCACACCACTGCGCCCAGCACTAAAAATATTTCGACTTAAAAATGGTCATATACAGTCGGATACATTTTGGAAAATTGTGCTTTATTTTAATAGAACAAAAAGAAACTTTCACATAGCTTCCCTTTGCCAGTATTGAAAGGTGGAGTTTTTTCCTTCTCCCTTTGAATCTGGCTGGCCCTGTGACTTTTTTTGGTGAATAAAATGTGGCAGAATTGATACTGTATAACTTCCAAGAGGGGGCCTTATGAGATCTGTGGCTTCCACCTGCTCTCTTAAAGCACTCCCTCTTAGAAACCAGCAGCCTTCCAAGTGTGACCGTCTTACATGATGTTGTGAGGACGGCCACGCTAGATGGAGAGAGAAAGAGGCCAACAGAGAAGCACTGAGACACCAGATATGAGCGTGAAGCTGTCTTGGACTTTCTGGTTCAGCCCAGTCACCAACTCAACGAAGCCAAGGAAAGACCCAGCAAACGTCGCAGGGAACAGAACCATGGAAATGACTCAAACCCAATTCCTTATCCACACAATCCTGAGCAAATAAATGGTGGTTGTTTTCGATCATCAAATTTTGAGTAGTTTGCTATGCAACAATAGATAACATAAATTTAGTAGAGTTGGAAAATTATGCTATGTTTTGGTGGGATAAGCAGAAACATTCCTATAGTTTTACTTTGAGTACAAATGGCTTATTTTGTGTATCTGGGATAATAAACCTACAGTTTAAAAGTTACTTCTGGTCTAGTGGCTAATTGCATCTGGTCTGGGGCAAGCATTTTCAAGAAGGAAAGTTAGTGGAAATGCACTTCGTATTTTAGAACTCCATTTCTTCTCTGTGTGCTGTTTTCATCTTAGTAATGCATTAATATAATCATGATCTACTTTTAATATTTGGAACTAGTCCTTGATAACTGCTTTTTGCTTTTTGACCTTCAAAAACATCTGAGGCAATTTACAATGAGATAGATGTAACATGAGAGTTAAAATGTTCAAATAAAAATGTAAGATTAAAACTAAATTCAGGGACTGAGAAGTTAATTTCTGAAGATTTGTCTACTTTGTTCACTGAAATTTACCTTTATATTTAGCTTTGAGTTTCCTGGCAACTGAGACAAATTTAAGGGATTATCACATGTGAAATGTGATTTCTTTCAGAAAAGAAAAATCTTTAATCTACTACTAAATAATAAGAGTAATTTATTACATGGATCCCTTCATAGGGACAGTAAATGATAGAAAAGAAAATGACTTCAAAAGATGTTATTTAGGCCAAGCGTGGTGGCTCATGCCTGTAATCTTAGCACTCTGGGAGGCTGAGGCGGGAGGATAGTCTGAGCTCAGGAGTTTGAGGACCAGCCTGAGCAAGAGCGAGATCCCATCTCTACCAAAAATAGAAAGAAATTAATTGGACAACTAAAAATATGTAGAAAAAATTAGCTGGGCATGGTGGCACATGCCTGTAGTCCCACTACTCGGGAGGCTGAGGCAGGAGGATGGCTTGAGCCCAGGAGTTGGAGGTTGCTGTGAGGTAGGCTGACACCACAGCACTCTAGCCCAGGCAACAGAGAGAGACTCTGTCTCAAAAAAAAAAAAAAGCAAAAGATGTTATTTAAAATACAGATGTGTCTTGGAAGATGGAAATTTTAACATAAATCAAAATAGAACAAAATGCAAAGGATTTTTAATTTCCATGTGGGATTTCAGAGTAACCCTCTTCCTCTCTCCCCTGTAGAACAGGATTTCATAAATTTTTGGCTTTTTGTTTCAACAAGTATTTATCGATAACCCTTCAGGGGCCAGGCCATGAAGTTATAACTGTAAGTAAAAGGGAATGCAGGTCCCTGCCCTCATAGAGATCATAGTCCAGGAGGACATCAATAAACATTGAGGACATTAATTAAATGGCTACATCAATGTGCAATTTCCAACTGATAGGTGCCATAAAAAATAGTACAGGGAGCTATAAAAAGCATGTCATAGTGGGACAGGATCCAAGTTTCTGGGACAGGAGTGGGGTGGGGAGAGTGAAGGAAGCTTATAATTTTTATATCCTTTCCCCACCATAATGTCTGACACGAAGGTGCTTAATTCATATTTGCTGTTAATGAAAATACAAAAAAAAAAAAAAAGGTGGGGGGAATTTGAACACTAATTCTTAAATAAATTCTGATTCTGCATTTTGAGGGATAATGACTTTAGGAAGGAAGACACATTAGAAATTTGCATTGGTCTGACTTTTGGAAAAGAATGAAATACAATGTAAGACATAACTGCCAAGGTACCAGATGAAAAGAAAAATGACACAATCTGAAATTCCATCAGATTGAGATTAATTCTGAAGGGTTAATCTCAAGTGACTGATTTAATGTGTTCATTTTGTACCACAACACTAATTATTAGCATTGGCTTCACCATTTTATTAGCAACAATTCATAGGTGTGGGCCCTCTTATGTAAAAGTTGACTAATAAACAAATAAATTAGATATGACTGCTTTGCGAAAGCTGATAACTAAGGTCCTGTGTACAAGGAGTTCCAGGTCCTAGTTGGTACTAGGTAACATTTAATATTTGAAGGCAAGTGGTTGAAAGAGAAAGCAATTACATTGATGTTCTTTGGAGAAATTCATTTACATGTTGTTATTACAGTTGTCCCTCAGTATCATACCTTGGTATCCTTGGGAGATTGATTCCAGGACCCCAGCAGATACCAAAATCCATGGATGCTCAAGTCCCTTATATAAAATGACATATTTGCATATAACCTACATACATGCTCCTATATACACTTTAAATCATCTGCAAATTACTATGATAAGTAATACAATGTAAATGCTACATAAATAGTTGTTACACCGTATTATTTAGGGGATAATGACAAAAAAAAAGTCTGTACACGTTTAACACAGATGCAAACATCCATTTTTTTCCCTGAATATTTTTAATCTGCAGCTAGTTGAATCCATGGATGCAGAACTCATGGATTATGGAAAACAGTGGAATCACTCCAAGATTTTAAAAAAAACTTACTTCTTCCTTTCCTCAATACTCTCTATTTAACCAAGTACTGATATTACAATTGCATGTGATACCTCTTCTCCAAGCCCCTTGATTAAATTGTTTTTATTGATTTATCAGGTATATATTATTGAGGATCTACTATATACCAAGCCCACAGAGCTGTGAAAAAGACAGACAAGGTCCTGCCCTCAGGATGTTTATATTCTAGGTTTCAGAGAAGCTATTAATATATGAGTCTCTGAAGAGGATTCTTTTTAAAGTCTTTATTTTTTATACTACCTCTCCACTGTTTTAGTGCTTAGCCTTACCTCGATCTTTTTATTCACCCTGGAAGCTATATACTCATAGGTTTTTTTCCCCTCATAGTCATTTTTCTTTCTTTCTTTTTTTTTTTGAGACAGAGTCTCACTCTGTTGCCCGGGTTAGAGTGCTGTGGCGTCAGCCTAGCTCACAGCAACCTCAAACTCCTGGGCTGAAGGGATCCTTCTGCCTCAGCCTCCCGAGTAGCTGGGACTACAGGCATGCACCACCATGCCCGGCTAATTTTTGCTATATATATCTTTAGTTGGCCAATTAATTTCTTTCTATTCTTAGTAGAGACGGGGTCTTGCTCTTGCTCAGGCTGGTTTCAAACTCCTGACCTTGAGCAATCTGCCCGCCTCGGCCTCCCAGAGTGCTAGGATTGCAAGCGTGAGCCACCGCGCCCGGCCTCCTCATAGTTATTTTTCTACAGTATAACCCAAATAAGTACTGGTCCAGAAAGATTCAGGGTTCAAAGGAAATTCAATTGATTTTCAGAAAGAACATTCTATGAGAAAGATTACATTTATGAATAATAAACATTGTAAATACATATTCTTATTTATATTTAATTCTCAAACTATTTACTTTCATTTTTTTCTCCTTCTTCACATATTTTAATTTTGGTCCTGCAGGGACTTGAGCATAAATATGTTTTAACTATTTGGGGAAATTATCCTACCTTGCTATTTCCAGAGACTAAAATCTTTGAGCTATCAAGTTCTTCCATACTGGCTGACCTCACTCTACAAACTCAGAGAGGGCAAGGTGTTCCCCAGGCCACTGGTTCAGAACATGAGTTTTCTGTTTTCCATGGGCACAAGTCTAGAGGTATTTCACTTCATGCTTTTCTCCCTTCTGCCTTGCTGAGAGAGAGAGAGAGGGAAGAAGGAAGAACCACATGACGAGTCATTTTCCAAAGCAAATGGCATTTTGGGTGAATGCCCTGACCTAGGAAGAGAAAAGAGGCCAAGGTGACTCTAATGCTACAGAAGTGGCTAAGTGAACTCTTCTCAGAAAAATGTCACAGCAGGCTCTAAAAAGCCATTAGGGTAATATTTTGGCAGCTTGTACTACCAAGTTGAAGATTCTCCTACTGCTCTGGTTACATCTTTGATTTTCATTTCCCTTCGTTGTAAATACTTATGATGTCATTTCGGAATGCTGTAAAGAGAGAACTGTGAGAGTAAACACACTACAGTCGGAATCCTTCCGCCGAATGCCAGGGCAGCTGCAGGAGGGTGCCAGCGCAGCACCTAGCTTGCCTTGCAGTCTGCCTCTCCTCTCCTCCTCCTCCTCCTTCTCCTCTTCCTCGTCCCTCACATAAATGTGCCAGCATCACCGTGCAGTCTGCCAGAGAAACCTGGTTGCTTGCTGGGTAAGGCTGCTTTTAGACCAAGAACCAAGGCAGGTGACTGCAGGTGTCCTTCTGGTTTCTGGGGCAGGAGGATACGCTGAGGCTAAAGTCCAGAACAGTTTGCTTTCCCAATAGAAAGGCTGAGGGTCTCTACGGGGATAGTGCATATCCCTGCAGTCAAAGCCCTTTGAGGAACTTGCCCTGTGAACTTAACTTTCTTAAACCCCACGGAATGGGTTGAAGTTTTCATCCCCATGTTGGTGAGGAGCCAAGGATTTCACACACAGACAAGCCGACGAGCTGGGAACTCTGGCTTTTGTTAGCAGGCAAGAAACAGCATCCCACTCAGAAGTCAGGAGTCTTCTCTGTCAGTGTTAGGAATGTTGATGTTTACCATTTAGCTTTTTGGACTGATTTCTAAAAAATTAACTGGTATGTGTAAAAAAAAATCACACTTTAAAAATATGCTTCCACACTATTTCCTCCAGTGAACTATCTTTAGCTTGAACTAAATTGCTAATTAAACTTTTCTATTGATCCAATTCCCATTACAGGTCTCCCCCTTATGCTTTCATAATCAGAAATCCCCAATTGGGAACGTGCTTTCTGATGGCTGTCCCACCCCCACCCCTCATTTTAGCTTTGCTTTACCTTGTAAAGCACTTGCAGATCATGAAATATGTGTGAGCTCAGAATATCTCTTACTCCAATGTTATATATGGTAGCAACACTTCAGCGCGAGTTCTTTAAAAAATGGAGCAGAATTTCAAGGAATTCTGCTGTGCTTTCCATTCAAAATCTTTCTTTCCCAAGCACTGTAGCAGAGTGAGAGCCTATGGTAGGACTTTTGCAAGAACTCTTGGGGACACAAAATATCTAGTTGGTAAGAATGGCTCATCATGTGCCTTCCACAGTGCGGGAGACTAATTCCCCAGCACAGCTCAATCCAGTCCGCCTAGCTCGCCCCTGTGCAAACCCTCACCTCAGTGGTCAAAATGGAAAAACTCTTCTTCACGCTCCATGGTTCCCAGGACCACACCGAAAAACGGGGAAAAATAATAATCGGAAAAATATTTTCAGGATTCTAGGTGGGAGAATACATAATGCAGATACCGTATAGTATTGATGTTTGTGACATATATTAATGTAAAATCAAAAGAAATTAGTGAGTTGCTACTATAGCTGACTTGTTCGGCATTGACAGGAAAAACATTACGGAAGAGAAGTTGCGGTATGAGCACTGGGGCAGCAAACACGCTGAGGTCGGGGCCTGCCAGATGTGAAGGGGTAGGGAAAACTTGTCTTTGAGCTAGATTGAAGTTATTTTTCAAAGTCTTAATTTCTTCAATCTAATCCATATCCAAACACAGAGAGAATTAAAATGTGCTGGATTCCTAAGTCGCAAATCTATTTAAAGAAAGGAGGAGGAGGAAGAAGACAATGAGCTAGGGACAAGCCGATGTCAGGGCACACTCATTTATTTTACACTTTCTTTTATTCCACACATATGGTCTGACAAGTAGGGGATATAGTGGACAAGGTAACCAGTTCTCAGTCCTTAAGGACCTTCCTGTCCTGTAGCAGCTACAGAGGAGTGAACAGTCCTCAGGGGCCGTGTGCTGTGCTGTGGGAGCATGCACAGGAGGACTTGAACAGCTCAGATTTTAGCTAATTGAAGAAAGCACAATGGAAGCCACTGGAGTTTCCCCCATGGTTCTGGGAAGTATGATCAAATTTGTCTCGAAGAAATCTAAAGCAGACTTCTGATTTGTGGGGGAGCATTCAATCCTACTGCCCTTTGTAGTCACTTGGAAAATGTACCTCTCCACTGCCACAGCCATCATGGCAGTAGACTCCAGGGATGCAAAGGTAAGGACAGCGTTGTTCAAACTGACTATCTGAATTTGAATTCTGGAGATACCTCTTCCTAGCTCAAGGACCTTCAACAAGTTACTTAATCTCTCTGACCCTCAGTTTCCTTGGCTATGAAATGGGCATGATGGGGTGATTATGAGGGACACACAAGTAAAGTGCTTTGAACGGTGCCTGAGCGTTAGTAAATGCTTGATCATGTTATCCCTCTGAGAAGACATCGAAGGTTTCCCATCAGAAAAGGGTCTTTGTCGTTCCAATTTGGACGCTTTAAGCAGACATGATAGAACAGTGTAGGGAAACCAAATGTACAGGGATGCTGTATATGGAACAGTTGTGAAGAATAACCACCTCAGAGGAGTGCAATTTCATTTCTCAGCTCTGCTGGAGCAAACATCCTATCCAGGCTGAAGCCCTTTCCTTTGTCGAGGAGGACAGAACAGCTGTACCACTTCACTTCTCTGACCTCTGCCCTGGATTACTTACTGAATGTCATGGGCAAATAGGATACATAGAGGTTAAGGACAGGGACTCTGGAGTCTGGTGCTCTGATCCAAACCCTGATTCTGCCACTAACTGTCTGTGTGACTTGGGGCTAGTTTCTTACCCTTGGTACACCCCAGTTTCTTCACTTGTGAAATCAAAATAGTAATAGTAACTACCTTAGGTTTTTTGTGTGTGATGATTTAAATATATAATATACTTAGAACTCATAGAAAAGTGCCCAGCAATATTAATGCCATATAAGTAATAGTTATTATAAAAGCTATTGTTAATAAAGAACAATACAAGGAATTGTTCAAATGTGCATAACCATGAAATATTGAGTTAAAACAGGAGCTTGTCGAAGTAGGTATTCACTCAGCTCCATGAAAACAGAAAACTGTTATTTTGCCCCTACTCTATTTGTTGAAAAAGGAATGAATGAGGCAAGAAGAACTTGACTAGTTTGATGGCATAATGAAGAGGAAAGCACACTAGGTCTGGAAGTGAAAACATAAAGCTTGGCTTAGTCCCATTCTACTGTGATAGATGATTCACCTTCTAGGTACTCAGTTTCCTTATCTTTAAAACAAGGAGGTCACTGAGAGCATTTCTGAGGTTCATTCCAAATCCAAAATTCTATAGGGCTAGATAACCTTTGAAATTTTTACAAAAGGTAATGTAATCGTGGCTATAACAGTCTTTTGCACATACCTAATGTATTTCCAAGAACAATTATCAAATTGGAGACAAGGTCATTTGTTTGTGTTTTCTGAGACATGACGTAAGAATCTGAGCCACCAACGGAATGAATCTTTAAATCCACGAAAATGGATTACCTTTAGCAGCAGTGATAACTTTTAAAGCTCTTGGATTGTGAAAATAAAACTGATAAGGACATTTTTCCATTCATCTTAAATGAATTTTTGGAGACTCTAAGAATAAAATATAATCCGTACACATCTGATGCTAATTTATCATTAACACATAGAGAATGAGAGTAGAACGCTTATCTAGTGCAGTGTAGTAATTCTCAGCTAAATGAAATTAAGCTGACTTAGTTGAGCTTTTAAAACACGAGGATGGAAAGCATAAGTCCAAGAAATTTTGTGGAATGGGCACCAGCGCTGCCTTTCTTCAGATTAAGTTCCTGGAATCTGGGTCCCCCCAGGCTGCCTCCTGTCACTTTCACTACTGAGGGCTAACCAGGAGCTGCCAGAGGTTTGTCTGCTGGGGCTTGGCCGCCTGTATAGGTTTGATAAATTGGCCAGCGGCATGAAGATTTCACTTGGAAAACTGAAAAAAAGAAGAAAAAAAAAAAAAGGGGGGGAGGATGGTTTGATATCAAAAAGTATGGATTAAGGTTTAAATTTTAGCTTTGCTACTTTTTAGTTATATGACCTTGGGCCAGTTGTTTAATCTCTCTAAGCCACACTTTGCATGTTTAATAATTTTTCTTACTTCATAGGTTACCATGAGGATTAAATGAGCCAATACATGTAAAGCACTTGGCCCATCATACCTAGAACACAGTCAGCACAAATAATTGGGGTCTGGCAGACAGCTGTGAGGCCAGGTAATCTATATTCTCTTTTGCCAGCTTCTCAGGCTCCCTTTGGAATGTTTCAGAAGCACAGGAAGCACCATTTAAGCCTTCTGCTGTCAAAATTTGGTTCCGAACCTCATTCTTTTTATTGAGCCCTAAAAGATCCTATGGGTTTTTTCCAAGATCTATTCATAGTTTAATGGAGGCAATGGACAAAGGTTCACTTTGTAAGACTGTGCAGCTAGGTTAAAAATAAAATATGCAGAAATGTGTGGAACTTCAATAATAGAATCTTAAAAAATGGATTATTCTTAGCTGAAAACAAAGGCATTATGGTATATGAATGTGTACATAAATATATAAAAAAGGTCTGGGAAGTATAAACATCAATATGACAACAATTACCTCTGGGGAAGGGAGAAAGATTGGAGAGGAAGTGGGATATACCTTAGAATTGTTTTAACGATTTACACATTAGTGGTGTAATTAAAAAACAAACAAACAAACAAAAAACAGAAAAAAGCAAAACCAAAAACAAAGTCATGGTACAAACTGAAATGAACATTTAGAACACAAAACTTGTAGAATAAACCAAAGTAGGGAGGAATCAAGGGGTTTATCCCTGGGAGGATTTCAGATTCCATCTCCAGCAACTAACAGACCCCGTTAGAAGGCAGATGAAACTGCCTGCCAGTCATCTTGGCGTAGACTTCTTTCTCTTTGCATGTACTCAGGTAAGACATCGGTACCCTGGCTTGTTCTTTGCAAAATTCAGAGTCTACAGAGGCACCAACTGAAGTGTATTGGTAAATTATGCTTTTGAGCAAATTAGTATATCTATCTAAGTAAATTAGTATATCTATTAGTACATTGTGATAGCAAAGCAAATAAAAGACGACTTAAAATCTATGTGACATCTACTTAGTTGATTAAGGATATCTGATTGAGGAATTTTAGAATACTTCCAATATCACCAAATAAACTAATTAAAAGGGAGTAGAGAGTTTACTGAATAATGGGCTGTGGCATTTCTTATTAACCAAACATTTGTTTACCATTGGAAATTAGTCTTCACAAAGGGCCTTTCCCTTGAAAAGAAATATTTTGGCTACAGGGGAATACTGAGAAGCATTGTGGAGCTCTGTGAAGTTGCACTGACTTGCTCTCATTTAGCTTACAGCTCCGCTAGTGAGAGATCTCACCTGGTGCTCCTGCACCAATAGCAGTGGCCAGGACAGGGTTTTTTTCGGTTTTGGTTTTAATACATAATGTTTTGGCCCACAGACTTTAAAGAAGATTTTGCTTTACTGATGAGAACTCAGTCAAGGGTCCTTAGGAGACTCTGCTAGCCCTCTGGCTGGTCCTGACATGCTGTCTGTTTCTGGGCTTGTCCTCCCAGCTTGCCCATTTGGTGCAGGGAGGTAGTCCAGCCCAGCCTGTAATTCACTGTGTTCTGCTGGTGAGTTAACTGAAGGGTTGCATTTCAGGCGTGGCACAGAAAGGACCTGAATGAAGGGAAGGAAGAATGAATGGAGAGAACCATTTTGATGGAATTGCCATGGGGTATTCAGTAGGATGGGGCAGTTGGGGTCTGGAGGATGTTTCCTGGCTTCACAAACACTCTCCACAAGAGTGTCAGTCATCATTCCTTTAACAATCACACATTTCTTACCTCCCACTTGTGTATACATTTGCAGATTTACACAGACCCCCAGTGTGGCCATCACAATGAACTGAGTTTATTGTGAAACATACAAAAAAAAAAAAAGAAAGAAAGAAAAGAAAAATCTTCTTTTGCTCATTTACAACCAATGTAACATTAATAATACTATGGACTGAAGAATAAGGAGTTTAAGAATAAATGTATATAGAAGCATAATCTTGAATTATCACACAAATACAGACCTGCCACTGCTCTCTCTTTCTTAAAAAAAAAAAAGGCAGTTATGTCAAGCAAAAGCAAAATCGAGGCAACTTGAAATAGAGGATTTTAAATGCTGGATTCCATCATATCTGTAAAAGGTCATCCTTTGCTATTTATACCATAGATAGAGACACAGCAAATTATTGGCTGAATGGATTTGGGAAGCCAGAGGCTGCCGCTCCTTCTGACGAATGAAGATGATAATGCAGCACTTGGGAGACTGAGTGGATGGAAGGTGTGGAAAAGTTGAACCCTTCAAAGATAAGAGAGAGACGGAGCTACTAAATTAGCCACTGACTAAATTACTAGCCATAACTGTACTCAGGCCAATTCTCTTTGAAACTGCCGTGTAATCTTTGTTGTGGCTTTGAGAAATCCCCGCTCCCAGCTCAAACCCTCTTCAAGACATTTCAGCCCAACACCCCTCCACCCCATGCAACTCCTTCCTAGTCCCCCGCCCCCTCCTCCAACAGATTTGAACCAGGGCAGGTACAGTTCTCAGCTAGACCACCGCTGCCAGAAGCACCGCTTGCAGGAAGGGTCTAAGCAACAAAACCTTAGGCTTACTCAGGCAAACATTCAAAGGCATTTAAGAGAAGCACAGAAAACAAAAGAAACAAAACCTGTCCTTACCCGCTTCTTAAAAAATTGGAAGGCTGAGCATTTCTTGACTGGGAATCCATTCATGTCTTTGTTTACCATTTTCCACAGTAGGGAGTTCACAGTTATAGATCCAGGGTGGCACCCGCCTGGCTAGTGCATCTGTTTCCCAGGTTTCCCTCCTGGAGACAGTCAATGAAGCCGGGGCGGGATGCAGAATCTAGCGGGGCTCAGGTCCTCACTCACACATTCTGCAGCACCAGCTACTGCAGCAAGCTCTCCCCACTTTCAGTTGCCACCGGCAGTGGCTTTTCTCTTTCCATCATTGCTCCGAAACCCAGGCAGCACCGCTACAGGACCCTGGGGGCCGGGCCGGGCCGGTGGGATGCTCTGGCTGCTCCGGAGCCGCAGAAGGGGACCCTTCCCGCCCCCGGCTACCTGGCTGCTCGCTCTTCCCCAGGTGATGCGCGTCTGGAGGCTGCTCGGGAGGAGAGCTGTTTTTGATTGTGCAAGTTCCAGTGGGAGCTGTAGTTAAGCAGCGGAGAGAGGGAGTAAGAAAGAGCAGAAGCCAGAGGGAGGGAGGGAGAGCCGCGCCAGAAAGGGGGAGGAGGGAAGAGAGAGGGGGAGAGAGGGAGAGAGGGAGACTGGAGGCAGAAGCAACGATTCATGAATAGCTGAGCAGCGGATGGAGAGGACGCACTGAAGAGCAGTTGACCCCCCTCAGGAGGGCTACTTTAATAGCTTTTTTTTTTTTTGCTGTTAGGATCATGTAAGTTTCATATACATTGCACACCATTGCACACCGTTTTTATTTTATGCTCTCTGGAATTCTTTTGGTACCTATTCCTGAATAAAAGCCTCTCAACAGAAATGTAATCACATTTAATCTTGATCCGTCCAAACGTGGAGAAAAACGAAATAAAGTGCAAGCGTAGGTATAACAATGGAAGGTCTCTCACCATGTAGCATCTCTCCTGGCGTTCTCTCCCTTACTTGTCATCGTGTAGTGGGCAACAGCGAAGGGAATTGTGTCTTTTTCACGAAAGAGACCTGATTAAAAAAAGAACACAACGAACATATACAAAGTACTTTACACCAAGAAAAAAATCACAAAAAGCATTATCAAAAAGTATTACTGAATCCATTTAGAGAGCAAAGTCTGATAAATAAGAGACTAAAGCATTCTTCCTATCAAATAAAAATCTAACCCCAAAATTCTTACTCATGTTATCCTTTGCATATTAAAGTCATTTTAAAAGGCATTTTATTGTGCATGGCTTGTTTTTCCATTTTTACTCTTTAATGTTGATACTTTATGCGAAATTTTTAAAAACTAGAACTTATATAGGTAAATGGAGAAAGCAAAGAAAACAAATTTGGCATCTGATCAGGCAGGGCTACGACATCAGCTGGTGGCTTTCTGCCAGGCACCTCACCTCACTGTGCCTTTCAGACACTGCCTCATCCATAAAATGGAGGCAACCACTCATTCCTTCATTCACTCATTCATTTATTTAGTCAGTCACGTGTTTGCTGTTTCATTCAATTAACAAATCATATCAAATCCAAATGTGGCAACTGTCCCCAAGATGTGGAGCCTTTTCATAGTCACCACAAGGGAATATAATTGATAAATAAGGGAAAGGCATAATGCTAACTTGATGAAACTAATAATCAACTTATTAAAAATAACACACCTAACATTGCTAAAAATATTTATATGGAAGTCTCTGATGAGAAGAGAAACATCAGCTTATTTGGGGAAGAAATGCATTGGTTTCATTGAATTGGAGTATAAATCTCTATAGTTGAGCCAGATTTTTGGGTACTAGCAATGAAATATTGTTTGCTAAATGCCTTGAGGTTTCCAAAAAGAAAATACAACACAACTAAATGATGGCATGATAACCGAGGGGAAGCAAACTATTCATTTTGAAGAGATTCGTTAAGTTGTCCAAGATACAAGGACACATTACGTAATCTACAACACTGATGGGTTTTGTGGTTCTTCTAAGGAGCTCATTTAAAACTATGGTAGTTCAAAGGGAATTATTTTGGGATGATAGAAATGTTCTCTCTCATGATTACAGTAGTGGTTACATAACTATGTATTTGTCAAAACTTATCAAACTTTACACAAGAAAAGGAAAAATTTTGCAGCATGTAAATTATACCTCAATGGACCTCATTAAAAAAAATGATGGCCATTTGAGTTCTTTCTCTTACCTCCCATTGCCACTCTTCCAAAAGGTTTGTAACAGGCATTTACTGAGTTTGAGTGATTTAGAGGAAGGGTTCTCTAAGTAATCTCATGCTGGGGCCTTTGCCTTGATTCCATGTTGGCCTAGCACGCACATTGGTTGTAGGTGGACTGTATGTTTATTTGGGGTGAAGAGGGATGGCTAAAAAGATTATGGGGAGGAGCTGAAGACAAAGATAAATGTACCTCTGAAGATGTTGCCACTTTCACCTGGTCTATGCTAGATTCCATAATAGGTCCTATGAATCCAAACACCAATGGTTTCTGCAACTAAAGAACTCACAGCTTACTAGAAAAAAAAACCACATTATGATAAGAATAATATATACAGTTGTCTTCTTGCTTTTCAAGGTTTCAGATAGCCGAGGTCAACTGTGGTCTGAAAATCAGTGAGTACAGTATAACAAGATATTTTGAGAGAGAGAAAAAGACCATGTTCATATAACTTTTATTACAGTATATTGCTATAATTATTCTGTTTTATTATTAGTTATTGTTAATCTCTTACTGTATCTACTTTATAAATTAAGTTTTATTATATTTATGTATGTATAGGAAAAAACATAGTGTCATAGGGGTTGGTATTATCTGAGGTTTCAGGTGTCCACTGGGGGTCTTGGAACATATTCCCCTCAAATAAGGAAGGACTACCCTGTGTATGGGGAGGTATATGTATGTGTTTATGCTTTAACCCTGCCTTGGTTTGAATGGGGGCAGAGTGAGGTAGGGGGAGTGGCCCCTTCCCTCTCCCATAATCTCGATTAGCCCAGGAAGTTTTCCACAAAGGGATAATGTAAGCGCAATTCTTGAAGAATGAACAGAGGTCAGTTAGATGAAGGAGAGAAATACAGAGCAGGGGTTCTGATGAGGTCTGCTAGTCCATTCTTTTGCACTGTATTTTGACCTGTGCAATAACGGAGAAATGTGTTAACTACATTGTGTTGGTTACCCAGGGAAAAGAAGGCACCTTTCATTCACTCTTACTTCTATTTTCATAAATAAAACTGCCTGCAGGTAGGCCCAGAGTGACTGCTATTTACTAAATCCCTCCTTTGACATGTCCGTTGTTACTACTGAGAAAGGAGCATAGGTTCCTGCTTATAATAAAAAAGAAACTAACTCTGGACACTTGTAACATTCTGTTTCTACGTCAAACTTGTTTTAACTTAATTAATTTACTACCTCTTTTTCTCATTAGACATACTTATTTATTTTTGTAGTTACTGTACACAGTGGCATGCCTGGGCCATGATAGGCACTCAATAAATGGTTTTCAAATGAACTAAATATAAAACCAAGTACAGCTGACATCAGTGACTCTGGCACTGGACCATTTGCAGGAATCATTAAATACCTTTAAGATTCTGAAACCATTATGTCAACTCCCATCATACCCAATGTGCCCAGTTCTAGTAAGAGCAAATGACTCTCAGTCCTTACCATTTCCTTTTTAAATCTCAATGACATTGTTACCCTGGGATGACACTTCTTTTTTATGGAAAATCCTAACGTTAAAAAGAATCCCTTGAACCTCTATTTGCTTTTTTTATGGTTTATAACCACTTTTCCTCCCAACAATATTGTTTAAGCTATAACACAAAAAATCAAGTGGCTAGCTAGCCCTGACTACCAATATATATACCTGGAGTGGACAGAGTGCTATGTTGATTTGGAAGATTTACTAACCACCACTCCCTAATTGTGTGACCTTCAACAAGTCCCCTCAACTCACTGAGCTTTATTTTCCTCATTTGTAAAATAATATCAATAATAAAATTCTTCTCCACCTACCTCATGAGATAATTGTCAGTACCAAATTCTATGCCAAAGAGCTTTGCAAAACAATGAATAATTCTACATTTTTGGTTTAACTAAAGCAAGAGATATATACTGCTGTGAAACTTTTTAGAAATCATATCTTTCCATAGATTGAAGTATTTTTGTGTGATACACTTAGTTGTTGAATAGAATGTGATTTTTTTTCCTATATCGCCCTGGAATACACAAAAGGTAATAAACAATAAAATACCTGTTTTGATGACAAGAGTTCCTAAGGAGAAAGAGATGCAATAAGATCATATCATGAAAAATGTTTTACATTCCTCTTTAGCCTGAGTGACCTGGTCATATGCTTAAAACTCCAGCCACAATGGTAGTAATGTATGTAATTAGGAATTATGAAACCTTACTGGGGATTATAGGTTTGTTTTTGTACATGCAAAAGACTCTTTTTTTTTTAACTTAGTTTTTTTTTTTTTTTTGAGACAGAGTCTCACTCTGTTGCCTGGGCTAGAGTGTCATAGCGTCAGCCCAGCTCACAGCAACCTCAAATTCCTGGGCTCAAGCCATCCTCCTGCCTCGGCCTCCTAAATAGCTGAGACTACAGGTGTGCACCACCACGCCCAGCTAATTTTTCTACTTTTAGTAGAGTTGGGATCTCGATTTTGCTCAGGCTGATTTCGGACTCCTACCCTCAAGTGATCCTCCTGCCTCAACCTCCCAGAATGCTAAGATTACAGGCATGAACCACCATGCTTGGCCAACTTAGAATTTTTTGGTTTTACCAAATTAGATCTTTTTTCACTTAATTTATGCATACACTAGAATAAAAGTTAAATGAAAAAATCAAACCTAAAACATCAGTTCCTTTTTTTTCTTTGAAAGAAAGAAAGATACAAAAATGAAAATAATGAATACCAGAATGGATTCATTGAATTTTGTAAAAAAAGGTGCAAGGAGCAAAGGATGACACTCCCTTTTGTAAATAAGAGACTTAGAATTGAAGTGCTCCATACTTGCAGTTTATTTCCATTCTCTCCATGCTGGAAAAACTTGTGCAATTTATAGATGCACAGCTTCATCACAGAATCAGTATTTATTAACTATCTCATTCTAATTGACAAAAGGTCAAGCAATATTTCCAGTGTTAATTGATTTGACATTTATTGAATGTCAAGTGTGTGCTAGTCATTACCTTTTATAGGGAAGAGAACAAAACAATGAAATAACCTGCATTTGTTTTGGCAAATCCAACTAATAATAGTATGTAATCCATATGTAAGGCATTCAGTTCTTTTACAGAAATAAGAGTTTAGCCAGATCATCAAATGAACTTCACTTTTATTTATCCCTATTACCTGAAACATTTTAGATGGAATCAGAAAGTTTAGTTCCTTAGTTCAAGAGAAGCTGTAGCAGCTGATTGAAAATGCATGCCGCCTCCCTGTATCTCTCTGCTACTTGCTTTTTACCTGGGCTTGCTCACCCACGTAGGCACCCACACATACCTCTCCCTGTTTTTTTTCTCTTGTTAGATCTATATGATAAAATGCTGCTAAACATGTTTATGACATAGCCTCTTCTGACACAAAGACATAAAGAAATCCTCTCTTTCTTGTGGCAATGTGACAGCATGTAGCCCAAGGGGACAAATCAATTTGTTAGTAATTGCTCATTTGAATATCAGTGATAATTCATCCAATACCAAGTGAATTTTACAGCTTTCTCAAATTTCACATTGATACAGTTTCTTTCCTATTCCCTTGCTTAAATCATACAAAGGATTTAAAACCTGCAAAGATTGTTTATTTTAAAGATAATACGTTCCTTTGAACTCCCTTTTCATCTGACCCTCTTTATTATAGTGATTTCTTGTCTCGTCGTCAGTGAGGGCATTTTCAGCATTGGCAGCAAGACTTTGTCATTGTGCAAATCTCACTGATAGAGACCTGGGAAACATACGACATGCGTTCTCACTCGTAAACATGCCCACGTATGCACACACTCGGTGGGAATGAATAGGTCCGCAGAGCATCCTGCTAAGGTCATTATCATTTATGAATTGGATTGCTTTGTGAATGACCTTGAGAAATGATGTAGAAACTACGGCTAGTTATGAATTTTATAGCACTTTTATAAGATGCATTTTTTTTCTTTTCTTTTATTGGGGGGGGTATTATTAGTTATTCCTCTCTTTTTTTCTTTCAACGTTCAGCCTTTGAGATCAGGTTCAAATGATCCCTTAACTGATAGGCCAGAAGGTTATATTTTCAACTTGACTTGTCCAGAAGGTGTTCATCACCTACTTCTTTACATACAGCACAAATGAGCCATGGTGTGGGAGGGCTGCTCCTGCCAACCGCCTCCCCATGCGGTGCACATGATGAAACAGGCCACTGTGATTGGTATTGATTGAAAGAGCGAGGGGGAAATCAGCAGGCAGAGTCCTGTTTTCTCCACTCTATAGGCATGATCTTTGCCTGTATCTCTACGTGCACCATAAAATAGAGAACTGAGCCGATTTCTCAGATAATTCAAGTCAGCTGTGTCCTGCAGAGAAGGGAGCAGAGTGAAGTAGGCAGAGATGTGCGCAGCAGCAGACCCAGCAAAGGGCCAAAGAACCAGCCAGGAGCTTCGCATCCTATTATTCTAGAAAATGCCGTGCCTTAGGGTGAGTCAATCCCTGCACATGATTGGCTTCAATTTGAAACTCTCTGGAAGTCTACCTGAGGTTTATCTGTTTTGTAAATTATGCTTATTTAAATTGAATACGATATCATCTTATCTGGCTTACTTTGTTTTCAAGGGAAATCAGCCACCATAAATATACTATCAGCTCAAAATTACTGGAGTGGCAATAATGAACATTACAACTAATGGGGTCTCCCCTCAAGTCAAAGTGGGTTAGTATAATGGATTTGGTATAAACGGATTTGAATCCTGCCTCTACTATTTAACAGTTATGTGATCTTGGATGAGCTAAAATAAACAAAATAACAAAATACTATCTAACAATTGCTTTATTGTGAGAATTAAAAGGAATTTAAAGATGATTTAATATACATATATGTGTATATCTATAAGTTTATATTTATATGTGACAGTTTTTAAACATGGCTGCAGCTTCTTTAGTTCTGTACCCATTGACAGGTGAAGTTTATGTCTCCTCCCCTTGAATCTGTGTGGGCTTGTCAGCTTCAACAAACACAGTACAGTGGAAGTGATGCTATGTGACTTCTGAGGCTAGATTATAAAAGGCCATGTTACTTCTGCCTTATGCTCACTTGGAGTCCTGAGCCACTATGTAAGAAGTTTTTTTTTTTTTTTTAAGTTGTTTTTTTTTTTTATTTTTTTATTTTTTTTTGAGACAGGGTCTCACTCTGTTGCCCAGGCTAAAGGGCAGTGGCATCATCATAGCTCACAGCAACCTCAAGCTCCTGCGCTCAAGTGATCCTTCTGCCTCAGCCTTAGAAGCTGGGACTACAGGTGCATGCCACCATGCCCAGCTAATTTTTCTATGTTTTGTAGAGATGGGGTCTTGCTATGTTCCTCAGGCTGGTCTGGAAATTTTGGCCTCAAGTGAGTCTTCCGCCTCAGGCTCCCAAAGTGCTAGGATTACTGGTGTGAGCCACCATGCCTGGCCTATGTAAGAAGTTTAACTGCTCAGAGATCACCATGGTGTGAGGAAGCCCAAGCCACATGAAGAGGCCAGGAGTAGGCAGTCAGTCGGCGATCTCTGCTGGACCCAGCTTTCAAATCATCTCAGCCCAGGCATCAGATATGTGAGTGGAAAATCCTTTAGGTGATTTCAGCCCTGA
This sequence comes from Lepilemur ruficaudatus, assembly GCA_963574885.1. Lineage (NCBI taxonomy): Eukaryota > Metazoa > Chordata > Mammalia > Primates > Lepilemuridae > Lepilemur > Lepilemur ruficaudatus. The sequence continues at coordinate 28,041 of CAUYRT010045379.1, forward strand.
AATATTTGAGTCATCCTAGCTGTTTGAGATTTTTCACCTGAGGTTGGCTCCAGGTTTCACGAAGTGGAAACAGATTCTGTGAGCCTAAGAAAGTGGTGTTTTATGTTACTAAGTTTGAGGTAGTGTGTTATGCAGGTATATATATCCCCCAACACCCCCCCCCCCCCGCCGAGTTCAGGACTCAATACAGGAAAGCACAAAAAGACCAAAAGGAATGTTAAGTTAGTAATGGTTAATAGTTTAGATTGGAAGTGTTCAAATAGACATCAACATTTGGAAAGGAAGTTGAAAAATGCTGTTCTCTTGTAGGCAACATAATCTTTGAGTTTTGTATATTATTGTTGTCTTAGCTCAGGCTTCCATACAAAATGCTGTAGACTGGATGGTTTAAACAACTGAAGTTTATTTTCTCACAGTTTTGGAGGCTAGAAATATAATTTCAAGGTGCCAGCGTGTTTGGTTTCTGGTGAGGACTCTCTTCCTGGCTTGTAGATGGCCACCTTCTCCCTGTATCTTCACATGGCAAAGAGAGAGAAAGTGTCTCTTGTTATAAGGGCACTAATCCCATCATGAGGACCCCACCCTCATGACCTCATCTAAACCTAATTATCTTTCAAAGTCTTCATTTCTAAATACCATCACATTAGGGGGTAGGACATCAACATATAAATTTTGGGGGGACACAATTCAGTCCACAGCAGTTATTTTATCATGTGAAACTATTTCTGATGCATTCTTAATTTCCATATTAAATATGAATATTACTATGTTGCTTACTCAGTAAGTAACAGGTAGAAAAAGTTATCAAAATCCATGTCAACCCATGTGACAAAGGATTGATATAACTTCTATACAAAAAATTCCTACAGGCCGGGCACAGTGGCTCACGCCTGTAATCCTAGCACTCTGGGAGGGTGAAGTGGGCAGATCGCTCAAGGGTAGGAGTTCAAAACCAGCCTTAGCAAGAGCAAGACCCCGTCTCTACTAAAAATAGAAAGAAATTAAGTGGCCAACTAAAAATATGTATATTAAAAAACTCCTACAATTTTATATTATAAAAAAAAAGGCAAATAACTTAATAGAAAAGATGCCTAGGGTATACAGAGCAAATTGGTAAAGGTGCAATGCAAAATAGCAAATAGATAAATGCAAATAAATATATGTTAAGATGCTAAAATTTCTAGTGGTGAGGAAAATGCAATTTAAAATGATGAGATACCATTTTTCACTTATCAGATTAAAAATACTAAAAAGTTATGCACTAAAAGCAGGTAGGACTCTGGGGAAATAGGCACTGCTGTAGGTAGAGGGAGTATGAGTATTTTTGAAAATAGTTGAGCACTATTTATACAAAATTAAAATGTGCCTAGCCACTGACCTGGTGATCTTAACTTTTTAGAATAAACTCTCTGAACATATAAACACCAGTATGCATGACTCTATGATACTTATTACAGGATTGGTTGTAACAGCAAGGATTTGGGGAAATAGGGATGTGGTTAAATGCATTGTATCATCATAGTAAAGAATATTATGCAGCTATTAAAAAGTATGAATTTAAAAATTTTCATAGTATATTGTCAACTTAAAAATGTATAATCCTAATGTTTTTTAAAGAAAAAAAAATCTCATTTGGTATGAACATGGAGAAAGGAATGGAAGATTACATACTAAAAAGATGAAATTGGTTACTTTAGGAAGTAGATGGGGAAGACCAAAGTTTCTTTATAAGTTTCTGCAATGTTCTTATTACAGCAAGCATGTATTATAATAACATGGAAAAATATGTAAAATCCTCTGGCTTACTTATGCACCCAAACTATCTCATTTTTGCCAGATACTTTACTTCCTTCCCTTCAAAGCTTCCATTCAGTTATCCTTGATTGTGTATCTCATAAATTTTAGGTGCTGTGCTTGGTGCGAGGACAGTTACAAAGAACAGTATTTGGCCTCAGCCAGAATCCGGGATTGTGGAATGTAACAGAGCTGGAAGAAAACTTAGAGATCTTCTAATCCAAACCCTTCATTCTTCAGATGATGGAATGGAGGCCCAGAGAGAGACTGACTTGCCTAAGGTTACAGCATAGTGAACGACATTTCTGTTGTGCATTTAGCCAATTACAAGTATATGCTAAATCTACACAAGATAGAATAGAAAATAGTAATAAAATGCATCCATGAAGCAATAGGACAACAGTATTTGTTGGGAACTCATTTGTTCCCTAGGCACTGAGTTCAGGATTAAGTGTCTGTCACACTTTTAAATTCTGACTGATTTTCCAATGCTTACTTTTATAGCTGCTTACATAACAAAATTTGCATAAGAGGTTGTAACTGTTCATTTGGGTGACTGTTCTTTTTCTTTTTTTTTTCTTCTCCATTACTGATTACAAGATCAGTCAAACAGGCTCTCCCTATAAAGTAAACTTCTTAATCAAAAGAGATAAACTTATCCCAACAGGATTCTTGTAGTGATTAGAAAAACTTGAATTTGCGTCATAAGATTTTTATGAAACTTTCCGTCAGTTCCTAAAGTAATCTTTGGACATGCAGGAACCTGTTAAAAAAAAAAATGAGGCCGGCTTGGTGGCTCATGCCTATAATCCTAGCACTCTGGGAGGTCAAGGAGGAAGAATTGCTTGAGGCCAGGAGTTTCAGACTAGCCTGAGCAAGAGCCAGACCTTGTCTCTATAAAAAAAATAGAAAAATTAGCTGGGCGTGATGGCATGTACCTGCAGTCCCAGCTACTCAGGAGGCTAAGGCAGGAGGATTGCTTGAGCCCAGGAGTTTGAGGTTGCAGTGACATCACCATAGCTCAACAGAGGGAGATCCTGTCTCAAAAAAAAAAAAAAGAGGAATCTATAAGGAGTTGAATAAAATTTTAAACTTTTCCAGATGGAATGGGAGATATAAGTTTTACTTAAAAATATAATAATGCATTCTGAATAGAAGCTGGCTGCTTTGGACAGTTTTGTGAAACCCCAAATTATTTGAATTGTGAAAGGTCAAATGTTATAAGTGGTTAACCCCATTTAGCGCCTGTGTTTCTCATTTGATTTGGCTTTTCCTTCCACACCATTTTGTCATCGAAGTGGACTTCACGTTTGGACAGAAGCTGTTGAACGAGGAGGGGAAGACCAATATGTTCTTCTAAAATTCTCGCTTATTCATTTATGTTTAAAAATCCTTATTGCTTATCCAGCCTATCACTTTATAATTCTATTTTTAATTTTTAATGTAAGGTTTTACTAAAGAGTTATGCTTAGAATTTCTTCTCAGCTTTGGCTGAACAGAGTGCCAATATTTCAGCCTTTCTGAAAGGGCTTAAAGTGTACTTAAGGCGGAATACTCTTATTTTTACCCAGTGTGCTATTTTTATAATGAAATGGACCATTGAAAGGCTTTTAAAATGTAATATAAATTTATGTTTTATTGCCAGGCATTCTAGATAGTGCACAAACAAGAAGTCCTCAGGAAAAAGAAAGGCTCTAAAATAAAACTTCCCTCTATTTTTAATGGTGTATAGGCTAAGCTGTATTTATTTAGTCTACTGAATGTATACCAGCACTGTGTGGGTGAAAACTGAGAAATAGTCTAAACAAAGGACACGAGTTTCACCTTTTTCGCTCAAAGCTCCGATATGCATATTTAAATCAACATAAGAATAATAATGAAGCAGTGGGTTATGGGACCAGAGGCAACGTGTGCTAATGGTTGCGTGCTGATGTCTGGATTTGAGTCTGTTTTCACTAAAAGACAGCTATGCCATGTGACTTGGAACATATCATTTAAGCCTTCCAAGCCTGTCGCCCATCTATAAAGAGGAGATAATAATTGTATCTATGTCTCTAAGTTCCTAGAAAATTAAACAGTATAAAATATGTAAGTTGCTTAACAGAGTGATGCCACACTGCAGGAGATCAGTAAGGACTGGCTTTATTTTTGTTATACTTGTTACTTGAAAACATTTACAGAGGAGGCTCTTATTGAAACCGGTGGCTACAAAAGAGCAGGCAGAAGTGTGGCAGGCAGGAATTGTTTGGGGCATCTGTTGGGGTGCCAGATAGTACTTTCACAGGGCAGTTGACCCTAAGTTTGCAGAGGCGTCTGAGGATGTTAACCTAAAGCAGACATCTGCAAGTAAGAATTTTCTTTAAGTCTTATGCTTTCTCTTTTGAAACATTCATGCAAATTTTGCTACAGCCTCAATAATATATGCTCATAAGGGTTAACATAGAGTGATGTGCCTTCTTCACCATATATGTCAAGTCCTTGAGTATAATTTCTGTTCCTGGGGAGCTGAAACCTGCTTATTCCATGGCTCCCGGCACCCTCTCATTTATGCCAGATGGAAAAACACAGCTTGAAGCTGAGAAAGGAGTCACTTGCACGGGCTGGAGGCTAGAGCTGGAGTTCTACCTGGGGGTAACTCTATAAAAAGGATATTGATTAAAATATTCCAGTATCATCTACAGTGGTAGATACTATATTGTGAGTGCTTTTTAAGTGCCAGACATTGACCTGGGTTAGGCACTTTACAAGCATTTTCTCATTAAATCCTTACAATATTTTTGAGAACAAGTTATTATTATCTGCATTTGCAGAGGAGAACTTTGTTTTGGAAAGATGGGAGTCCAGAGGCAATGAGACCATTCAGTAGCCTGTTAATGGATCCAATTTTGACATGACAATTTTGTCCCAGAGGGTAGAAATACAGAAGTTAAAGAGTACACATTTTATTTTTTCATTCAACAAACACTATTATGTGTCTGTTGCATACCACATGATGGTAAATAAGATACTCTCCTTGCTTCAGAGTTAGACTGGAGTTTGACTGGCAATTTCAGGGCTATGCAATGAGTGTTATGGTGGCAGAAAGCACAGAGTGTCTGGGAGCCCCGAGGATGGAAAACCTGTTCCATTTAGGGGATCCAGAGTATTTTTCATAGACATGGAAAAATATTTTGAAGAATTAAAATTTTAATTGAATGGATATGGGGCATGGAAGCATAATATTGTGGCTAGAAGCCAAGACTCTGGAGTTGATTACCCACGTTCAATTCCTGGCCCTGCTGCCTACTAGCCTTGTGATCTCGGGCAAGTTCTTTAACTTAGGCCCTCGAGTTTCCTCCTTTGAAAATGGAGATAAAAATAGTACCTACGTCACAGAGTTGTTCTGAAAGTTGAAATGAGTTAGTACTTGAATTTTGAAACAGTGCCCAGCCCAGAAGCAGTTCTATGCAATTATTTGCTTCTTGCTATGGGGAATTGAAAGAGAGGGCAGTTGTGAGTACAGATGTGCTAGACATTGTAGGAGCTGATGCTACAATCACATGACAAATTAATTGATATTTTTTAGGTTTTTCTCACTGTTATAGACCCCTCAGTCTCACCCCAAATGTTTAGGTTGAGTTAGCAATTTAAAACTTGATCAACAATTTCAAAAGTGTTAAGGGTCAGGTGGGCAAAGGAGATGAGTGAGATAGTTGGGCACCGTATGGCACTGAGATGGGGCCCTCCGAAAGGGGCAGCTGCTACTCAACTCCAACCAATTACCGCCACATGCAAATGTTGGTCCAGTGATGCCAGATCTTCTGACATTTCAAGAGAAGCTGCAAAACCATGTATTTATGCAAAATTTCCCAAATTTTAAAACTCTTTATAACATAAACAAACAAAAAAATCATCTGTGGGATGGATCTAGCCTTCTGAGCCCTCTTCTAGGCTCTTTGTCACCTCCAGGGATATACAACAGCTTGTTCTTTCAAGTTCCACATCAAAAGGAGAGCAGAAAGAAAGAAATGGGTAGGCTCTTGGAGAGTCAATTTCAAACAGGCTGTGGTTCTCTCAAGTCTAAGTTCCAGGCAGTGCAGGATGGGCAGCTTTGCTATGCAGTGAAGCCTAGATTGGGATGCCCCTAGGCCTGGAAGCTTCTGTGTGCATGTGTGTGTGTGTGTGTGTGTGTGTGTGTGTGTGTGTGTTTAGGGAGCTGGCAATGATAATGATAATGATAAATGAATGACATTTATTGCACTTCAAGAGTCATGGAACCAATAGGGTACACATGTAAATGACAATTTTCAGCATTTCTCAGATTCCTATTGTTTCATCCTCAGATATATTCTGCAATATGAAAGAGCCAAATTTAGCTAAACCAGGATGACAGTTATCAATAACTGCCGCCAAATGTAACATTTGAGGCTCTAATTTCAAGCAACACTCATTCAACACGTCTTTATTGAGCATCAGACGCATGCTGCTCTGTTGATGCTGTTTCCTCTGGTCTTCCTTGTGACCAGGAATAAGGATAAGTTAGGGCACAACGTATGACAGGGAAGGCAAAGAAGCTCAGGTGGGTTTGGGGGGTACAAGCTTGTCCTAATGAACTCCATGGCTTCATCAAATGATCCAATCAGCAAAGCCTCATTTGGAAAGAAAAACACCATAATGTTATCACTATTTTTCAAGTAAAGAGTAATAAAATCAACCACCTAGAGGTTATTATATTTACTTTGCATTTAAAAAGAAATCAACAACAAAACAAGGCTGAGAACTTAATAATACTTCCGTCAACTTTTCCTTATTCCATTGACTCCTTAAACTCCAATATTTCAAATTTGTTGGAAAAAATCAGATTAGGCTGGGTGTGGTGGCTCACATCTATAATCCTAGCACTTCGGGAGGCCAAGACAGGAGGATGGCTTGAGGCCAGGAATTCTAGACCAGCCTAGGCAACCTAGGGAGACCCCGTCTCTACAAAAAATAAAATAAAAATTTAAAAAATAATCAGATTAAATAAAAACATTTAATAATCAATGTGCCAACTTTTTTCCAAATCCAATTTACATTGTAATTTTTTTTTTTTGAGGATACACTGTGTTTTACTTTTTCTCCCCATAAAAATTTCAGACTACTGTCTATCCACTGGCTTGTACCAACTCAGGGATTTAATTTACATTCTAAGTAAACAAAATGCAATAGCAGACATTAGACTGTGCGCTACTCATGGATCAAAAGCCTCTAGACTCGGCTAGCCACATCCAACTTAAAGGTGCATGATTCATTTCTACTGGAAAAAAGTTATATCATTCAGGGTAACCACACGAAGAAACAAAGGAAGAGAAATGCCCTGACTGCTTGTAATAGATACTACTGCAGTGTTAAAGTATATCATAGCACATCCCTTCTTCTCTCCAATTAGTTTTTACCATGTACAGTCTCTTCAAACTTTTTGTCTTGGGACTCAAACTGCATAATCCTCTGCTTCACGATTTAATTGAGTGGAAATCTTTTTCCTCGGTAATGGAGAGCTTTATAGCACTACAAAAAAATGCAAGTGCCTTTAATATCATGCAACATGCTCTTTCCCTGGGGTGGGTATTAAGACCTTTAATAGGAAAATGACACCAACTCAAAAAGTTAATCTCTTTTCCTTTTTATTTTGCACAATATTATTCATATTGGATACATTCAGTTTTGTTATACAAGAATGTTCTCTATATGAATGTAGACCATCCAGGGGTGGGGAACCTGCGGCCTCAAGGCCACATGTGGCCCTCCAGATCCCCAAGTGCGGCCCCTCACTGAATCCAAATTTCACAGATCCTTTGGATTTGTCCTGTAAAATTTGGATTCAATCAAAAGGCTGCATTCAAGGCCATCTTGCGAGGAAGAGTGGTGTCAAGTGCAGGAAACTCTGATCAAATAAGGCCCAACAGAACCACTTGGGAACTTCCGTTTGAGTGAGGACATTGGTGGCCACACTGTCCCTGATACGTAGAGAAAAGAACTAGCATCTAAAACATTTAAAAGGGGCAAATCTGAATAGCTCTTATGTGCGTAAAAAGTGCCACTGACAATTGGACTGTTAACCTGAATGCAGTTTGGCCCTTGAGGGGAGGGCGGAGACTACACTGAACTATATAAAGACTTAAGTCGCACATAGACGCATCTTCTGTAGCCACTTTAATCCCTTTAACCATATTAGAAAATACTATTCTAGGATTTCCCCAAAGGATCATTATCACAGGGTGGTCCTGGATAAGTGAAGAAGTTATCACGTAGTGATATGATCAACACAGAAACTCAGGACTAAAATGGTATGTTTAGCTTGTACAGAGGATGGTTTAATCGCCAGCAAGCAGAGAGAGAACTGAGAAATTGGCTTGTCCTTTATTTACTTCTGGCCCCATAGTCTCTGTATTGGATTCCAGACAACTGAAAAAGGTCATGGCTCTGGTGATCATTTATCCATCCATCCATCCATCCATCCATCCATCCATCCAACGCATAGTTACTGAATGGCTACTATATATTGCGGATTCATCTAAGAGCAGAGATTTTAACAGTGGGGAATAAAGACAAATATCTCTGCCCTCATGGTGCCTGTATCTTCATGGGGAGAGATAGATAAGAAACAAAACAAGCAGGTATAAAATAGAGCAGATCATGGAGAAAAAAGAAAATGGGAAAGGAGCTTAGGTAGTGCCAGGGTTGGTGGAGGGAAGGCTCAAATTTAAAAAGAATGGTCAGGGAAGGCATCTCTGGCAAGGTGACTTTGCATGAAGACCTGAAGTAGGCCACAGAGAGGGTCATGTGGCTAACTGGGGAAGAGTTCCTCAGGGGCAAAGATCCTGAGCTCCTTTATGGTACATAAAAGCTGATGGATTTATAACAGCAATGCTACACAATGAGGCTTTTGTCAAGGAAAATATACATCCTCTCTATGTTTAAGATTATCTACTGCCAGAAGATGCTTAAGCTAAATACTGACCTAATTTTTTCTGCATAGTATTGTATTCTTGCTTGGAAATAAAAGTACTAAGTCATTCCAGCAGGACTAGCAGTTTCTCTAATACTGGAAAGGGATGTGCCACTTGGCACCTAGGAAGTTGGTGGTGATGCAGTCAGTGACTACAATTTGTGATTGCCTATTGACGAATTAAAACTGATACTGTCGGCCGGGCATGGTGGCTCACGCCTGTAATCCTAGCACTCTGGGAGGCTGAGGCGGGTGGATAGCTCAAGGTCAGGAGTTCAAGACCAGCCTGAGCAAGAGCGAGACCCCGTCTCTACTATAAATAGAAAGAAATTAATTGGCCAACTAAAAATA
>CAUYRT010045380.1:0-16228 GCA_963574885.1 Lepilemur ruficaudatus
TTTTTTTAGTCGTCCAGCCAATTTCTTTCTATTTTTTTTAGTATAGACCGGGTCTTGATCTTGCTCGGGCTGGTCTCGAACTTCTGAGCTCAAATGATCTGCCTGCCTTGGCCTCCCAGAGTACGGGATTACAGATGTGAGCCATGGCGCCCAGCCTGCGTATATTGTTTTAAACCTTTCCTCAGCCAATGGGAAATTACATTCTCAGCCCTAGCTCAAAAAAAAAAAGGTAATTTCCTAAGAAATTCCAAGAGGATCAAAGCCAATTGGAAGTATGAATACAGAGAGGTCAATCTGTAATTCCCTGGGCTGGGAGGGGGAAAGGACTGGACCAGGTCTGAGTTGTGAGCTGCTGACAGCAGGGCACCCTCACTGAGACATGGGCTCGTGGGCCCTGGACTGTGTTTAAACTGCTGTACACAACCACTCATGTCTCAGAAAGCAGGTTCTGCTGAACAAGGAGGCTCTCTGCCCTGTTCTTGGAGCCTGCTCAGGGGATATTGCCCTGAAAAGACAGTCCCACATCATTTCTGTAGAGTGCTAGAAGAGGTTCTCGCTCCACTGGGAAGCCTGAGATTCCGCTAAGAGGAGGAAGGAAAGCTCCTCGCACCCCAGGACGGCCTTCAGGCTGTGGTGGTGGGGGGTGCAGATAAGGAGAGGCTCCTCCTGCAGCCAGATAAAACTCACTGGGTCCTTGATTTGCACATAGCTCATGGTGGCTTTCCCAACCATTCCTCATGACATTTTCATCCCAACCAGGAAAAGAAAGCAGAGGAGGAGTTCGTGTTTGTTTTTTTTGAGACAGAATCTCGCTCTGTTGCCTGGGCTAGAGTACCCTGGCGTCAGCCCAGCTCACAGCAACCAGAACAGGAGTTCTGACTTCTCACTGGCGAGACTGTCCAAGCACAAATAATTTAATTGCCCCAAGCCACACAGCTGGAAAGCGGCCAGGTGGATTTCAAACTCCCGGGCTACTTTTCCTTCCCCTACACCACTCTGCCCCTCCATCTTTCCTGCCTCACAGCCTGGGAGGACAATAAGAAAGCAGTTTTAGCCCTTTGATCCCTGGATATCAAAAGGCAAATGTGAAAAAGTCCTCCCCTTCCCCCTTGCCCAGGGCTGCCAGAGGGTCCAGGAGCTCACCTGGCTCACAGGTGTGCAGCAGGGAGGGCCCTAGCTAATCGGCTCCCTCTCCCTGGCATGGGGTTCGCCTTATGTGGCCCACGGGTGTGCAGGGCCTAGCTCCGCCTTTTATACAAACACGCTTGCAGTGTCAGGCTCTCTCAAAGGACATTTTAACTTAGCTCATTTTCTAGTTTTAGCCACAGAAGAGGGACAGAAGTCTCAGAGAGGTCTTTGCAGCCTTGGCCCTCCTTTACGGACCCGACTGAATCAGAGGGAGACCACCTACCCCTCACACGCCCCTGACTCACTCTGCAGGGCCTCTCCATAACCCTGCCCAGCCCACAGGGCAGATATTACTCACACAGTGCAGACCTAGGGCTCAGAGAAGGGAAGGGCTCTTGGCCCCTGTAGTGTTTCAGCGGTGGCGACTAAGGGACTAGAACATTCCAACCAGTCTAGTGCTTTCTCCTCTGCATCATGAACTGTGGGTCTTCGCAACAAGCCTGGGCTCTTCCCTGGCACCATGGGTGTGGCTCTCCCTCCAGCCTCTGACTCCTGGGGTTTTTCCACTGTAGCAGAGTCTCTTCCAACAGCCCTTGCTTGGGGTTGGCAGCTTAGTGATGAGGCCTTGCCTTGCAGGAGGCCACACCCCAGCCTTTAAAGCTACAGGATCAGCAGGAAGCCGCCTCAGTGGAGAGCTCCCAGCCTCAGCTTCCTCCCCAGTCCTCCTGGCTGCAAGCTCACGGTATCACAGACCACTCCCCCCAGCCCAAGCTGAGCTAGTTCTCAAACACCCAAATTCTTCCACCCCCCTTTTGTAAGAGAGGCTGCCTGTCAACCACAGATGAGCACAGTCTGTGCCAGCATCTCCATGGTAACCAGGGGCCACCGCTTCCTGCCTTGATCTAGAGCTTTCACTCTTGGTGGGGCTCCCTTGCAGCCCCCAGGAGGGCTGGCTGTTCAGCAGGCCCAGTATGCCCCACTGTCATCCCTGCACTTGGGGACAGCATAGGGAGGCATCTTGGATTGCCCTGGTGGGATGGTCTTCCCTTCTGTGTGGGTCTTCCTCCTCCTCAGGGGAGGGAAGGTGGGGGCAGAGGGGGCCAGTGTTAAAACTTTTTCAGGGCAATGGGTGAAAGTTGAGAATTCCAGTTTGTTAGTTGGCTTTAGACTTTGCTCTCTCAGGGGGGTGGGAGTACAGGAGATAGATTGCAGTCCATTAGGCAATAGTCCCAGTCCTTTGCCACCCTACCCCTCATAAACTGGCCCCAGGGGCAGTTGAGGAGCTGGGGGGCTGTTTGTCAAAGTGGAGTGAGAGATTCCAGAGCAAGAGGGTGGCCAACGAGAGCCAGACACACAGGGAGCTGAGCCGGCCTGTGCCCTCTGAGGATTAGGGACCCCTCTGCCGAGAGATTCTCTTACCAGGGGAAAAATGAATCAGGATACAAACTGGAACTGCGGTTGGTTCCTCACACTCCTCAGGCCTCTAAGCACATCTGGTCTGTTTCCAATGACAGCAGGGGAGGCAGAGGATGGGAGCGGGCCTGAAATTCAGAGCGCAGAGGAGAGCTCACAGCCTTCCCCGCTCCCGGGGTGTTCCTTCTTTTCCTGTTCAACCTCCTTTCCCAGTCTCCTCCAAGGAGAGTTGGGTCTTTGCTCAACTTGTTCTTTGGGCTTCTGTGATGCAGAGTCAAGAATGGCAGGTTGGGAAAGACTCTACAGGACAGTAGCAGTGGGGAGAAGGATTGGGGTCCACAGATGCTAATCTGCATTAATAAAGATGGAAGGAAAACACCTCAAAGGAGTTTGGGGGCCAAAGTGGGGTGGGAGATGTGAAGAGACATCTTAACTGCTGTGGATTGGGGTCAGAGGGCATCAGAGAGGAAGGAGGACTCTCGTTATTCTCGGTAAGTGCTCCTGTAGACATCGCTGGAATCTCCACTGTCACTTTGCCAAAGGGCAAGTCAAGGATTCAAGCTATTTTGAAATTACTGTTCATTGCTGAAGGATGCATCTTAGACGGTCCTGGGAGACGGAACCTCATGGGTCCAGCCTTTGTGAAAACCACAATAATAATCACTCCCATATTTATTGAATACTTCATGTGCTAAACACTTTAAATGCATTATCTAATTTAATCCTCACAACCACCCATTTTACATTAACAGGAACTGAGTCTTGGGGAGACGTGCCTAAAGTCACCCAGCCAGATGTGCTGGAGCCAGGCGTCAGAGACATGAAATCCAGATAGCATCTGGGCAGACTCCCTGCATGGAGACCAGCAACAGCTACTACTTCTAATAACAGAAACAACGGGGCCCTCCTCTCAGTAGGCTTCAAGAAAATTGCCAGGTCATGCTGAAGAGGGCTCTCACTGATCCAGCGAGGCAGAAAATCAATGAGGTTTACATGAGGCATTGCTGCTTGGAGGCTGCTCCCTCAGGCATGTAAGCACCAGGAATGTGCTGGGGCCCAAGTGACCATCTGGAGTAGTTCCTGCCAGTCTGTTTCTGTGCTGCTTTGCCAAGTTCCAGGGGCAGGGGGTGGGAAACACAGAGCCCAGAGCGATCTTCTCTAAGGAGGCCCTATTTTTCTTTTTGCCCAGGCCTTTCGGAAAATAGACATCCCACTCCCACTCGCACCACTTGGAGAGAAGCTTTTCATGTCTCCCAGGGACATGGAGATGCTGACAGCTGCACTGCATGGTCCTCCAAGAGGAGGGTCCCAGGCAGCAATCATCACACAGTAGGAACCTCAGGTTTGGGAGCCAGACAGACTTGGGTTCAAATCCTAACTCTGTTCCTACTGCCTATTTGTTTCTGGGCAGGTCACTTAACCTTTTGAATCCTTAAGCATCTGTGAAATAGAAAAAGTAACAGCCCCCACCTCATAGGTTTAATGCAAACAAAAGTAGTCGGCACAGGGTAATTGCTCAATAAACCATATTCCTATCACAGGAAATGAGTTGGGAAGAGGCAAGTTTGTGGTCACTGTTCTGACAGTTTATTTCCTCTATTTTGGACTGCTCCAAAACTGGTTCTCAGAATTCTTCTTGGCCCTGCACCCAAGCCTAGCCCTGGCCTTTTGGTCAGGTGAGGGCTGCTCTAAAACTTATCCCCTCCCCGCATTTTAAAGATGAACACCTTATTCTGCAGACACCAATCTGTGTTCTATCCTTGCCAGACGTGTAACAATTATGCCAAAAGACATCCAGCTAGCACGCTGCATACGTGAAGAACGTGCTTAAGAATCCACTATGATGGGGAAACATTTAATTCTCAAAAAAAAAAAATTCTCTTTTTCCTGTTATTAGTAGTTCTGAATGTTAGATATTTTTTTCCCATGGGGTCAAAAGGTATCTAAGCATATGATTGCAAGTGGGAAAAGAAGGAACAGAAATCAAATATTGGCAGTTTTTCCATTCTCATTGTGTGTAAATTTTTAATATAAAAGCATTAATGCAATCAAAATGTTTCAGTGAACAAGTTTCAGCAGTTCAACTTTATAACAATTATAAATAAACCTGTTAAATTTTTCTGGACAATGCCAGCATTTGGATTTTTTTAAAACAAGTAAATTTCTTATTGATGGCAAAAAAAAAAAAAAAAAAGAATGACTTATTACTTAGTACCATAGTCAGTTATTTATGCAGGGTTGGGCTGACCAAGGAGGGGCTACCAGTTTCCCAGTTCTTTTTATGGTGTCTCTAGTCTAAGATATAAAGTACATGGGTGCTTTGGCCAGTGCCTCACACTGGCTTGTCTCTGCTCCATGTATGGATTCAGAAAGGCAGCCCCTGCCCAGGAGGCCCTGGCCTCCCTCACTTTTGTTTTCCCCATGGGTTGGAAAGGGACAACCATGTAACATCCAGCTGGCATCAGAGTGAGGCACACGTCTCCAGGGAACAGGCCTGCTCGGTGTCTTTCTCCCACTATGCTCTTTGCTTCAGCCTCACACTGCCCCGATTTACCTCCCGGATCTGCCACTCACTATGAGAACTTGGGCAAGTTCGTTGAATTCATGGGGCCTCTGCAGAATGGGGATGATACTATTTTCATCAGTTGTTGTACAGTTTAGATATAAAGCTCCAGGTGCCCAGCAGGTGCTCAATAAATGTTAATTGCTTTTTTCTGTCCCTTTGTGGCAATTTGGAATGTAGAACTGCAGACACTTCCTGGGAAGCTCCCACGAGCCTAACTTAAGACGGATGACCCAGAGGAGCCAGAAGAGAGACCTTTGACACCACCTACTTCCCAGCCTGCTGCTGCCTTGTGTGGGCTGGAGCTGTCCCAGGAACAGTGAGACAGCTGAGCAGCCAGCTGTTCTCCCCAAGGCTAAGGACTGAACATTCCAGGTAACTGTCAATTATCAGCCCCTCCCATATTCTCAGCCTGCATTTCAGAGCAAGGTGCAAAGGAAGGGAGTGTAAATGCGGCTCAAGAGGGAGGTAGCCTCTTGCAAGCAGCTAGCTCAAACAAGGGCAGTAGCATTTTTACATTCATTCCAAAGAAACAAACAAAACAGTGATTTCTGGGGAGGCCCACACTGTACAATCCTCAAAGGTTCCATTCCAGCTTGACCAGGAGGCATGCTTGGCTAATGCCAATTACATTAAAAAAAATATATATGTATATATATATATATACACACACATATTGAAATATATAACTTTTACAATTAAAAAATATTTGTTCATCTGAAATTTACTCTCTCAACCCCCTGGAGGTGTGCCAATCATGCTTTAGACAACCACGAGCTAGTGAAGAACTTAACAGTGGAATGACAGTGACATGTTCAAATCAGTAACTTCGGCTTGGTATATCACAAGGAATTGTGACTACCTAGCAAGAGTTTGGGTAATGTCGGTTTAGAGGAAACATCTTATGGGGCCTGCTGTCATGAAATGATCATTCACCTAAACACTAAAATAAAACATTATCAAAATTTAAGGCCAGTGGACCTCTGGTTAAACAGGGTGGATTGAACTCGTATGTTTATCTTAGCTCCTGCCCCAAATCTTGATAAACTGATAGGAAAAGAACTCACAAAAGTATAATCACACAAAGGTGAAGAGACTGGAAGAGCAGACAACAGCGGGCGAGGCCTGCCAACAACGCTTTGGGAAGCTGCAGTCAGCGGTGACTGACGCCAGAGTGAAATCCAAGGGGGCAGTGAAGAAACGGAAGCCAGTTTGCCCTGCAGAGCCCTGTTCAGGCTCAGGAATTGGAGATACCAGGTACCATAGAAAGAAGGAGTAAAGTGTGGGGTGGAAACAAGGGCAGTAGGGAAATGCAAGGCTCCCAGATTCCTGTCCCCACCCTCAAACACACTGACCACCTCCTGTCTCAACCCGCACTGAAAGTAGGTGGATTCAGTGGGGAAATGCACGCAGGGCCCCAGCAACACGGTGAGAAATGCGGGCTAAAGACAGGGGCGTGAGAGAATGTCCACACACAGAGAACCCTCGTCCCCAGGTGACACCCAGAAAGCTAGCATCCAGGCTTATATTCCCAGATAGAAACCGGGAGGCCTCTTCTCTGGAGAGACTGAATGGCCTCAGAGGAAAGTCATGTTAAGTACTGACATTTTGGAGTCCTTGGTGGAAGAGCAGCTTCTACCTAATCATCCTTTAGTGACTCCCTCTCCTGATAAACCTGCCTATCTATGCACATGGAGCTTCTAATCAGCTTTGAAGTGTCTCATTGAAATGTAAAGGGCCAGCGCAGGTGTTTTGTAGTTTGCTCTGCCTGGCCGTAGCACTGGACATCTTCTGTTGCCCTGTAGGTCCACTCTCCTATTCTCCACACTGCTTTGGGCTGTGGGGGGCTGCCCTGAATGAACCACACAGCACTGGAGTCCCCGGCCTTCCCTGGTGGAGACTGGGAGTGAGGGAGGAGTGAGATCACGCCCTCCCTGTGGGACCATGGGCAGACAGCACCCCTTACCTGCTCTCAGGGGTCTCTCTTCCCTCCTGCCAACCATCTTCCATCACCTCATCAGGCCTGGGCTTGGTTTCTCTAAACGCTGCCCACACTTCTGTAAATAGTCCCTTCAATCTCTTCAAATTACCCAATTTGAGGGTGCCATTTGTTTCCTGCTAGGACCCTGACCAAAGCACTAAACAATATTTACATAATCAAAATGTAAATATTGAATATTAATGACCAAAAAAACGGCTGGGTGCAGTGGCACACGCCAGTGATCCCAACACTTTGGGAGGCCCAAGCAGGAGGATCACTTGAGGCCAGGAGTTTGAGACCAGCCTGGGCAACTAGTGAGACCTCATCTCTACAAAAAAATTTTTTAAAAAGCTGGGCATGACATAGTTCTAGTTACTGGGGACAGATTGCTTAAGCCCAGGAGTTTGAGGTTACAGTGAACTATGACCACACCCCACTGCACTCTAGCCTGGGTGACAAAGGGAGACCCTGTCTTTTAAAAAAATAAGTAAATAAATAAAAATTAAAAAACTGTGAAATAACTATATCAGGAGGCTAGAGAGAGGGAATAATATTCTTTTTTTTTTTTTTTTTGAGACAGAGTCTCATTCTCTTGCCTGGGCTAGAGTGCCGTGGCACCAGCCTAGCTCACGGCAATCTCAAACTCCTGGGCTCAAGTGATCCTTCTGCCTCAGCCTCCCAAGTAGCTGGGACTACAGGCATGCGCCACCATGCCCGGCTGGGAATAATATTCTTAATGGTGGCACAACACTAAATGCTAGAAAGTCAGTAGATAAAAGCAAAATCGATAAGTTAAGAAAGAGTGGTATAATGTAAGGTAAAGGAGTTGAAAGTGATTGATTGCTGAAGAGGGAGTAAGAGGTGGGGCCAGTGGGATAGTGGCCATGATGTTTTGGTATGCACCTTTTAGTGCTTTTGACTTTTTAAATTAGGAACATATATAACTTTGCTAAAGAACAACATTGATTTTAAAAATCATGGGAAAAAAGGCAATGAAGGCCCTTTGAATTCTTTTGAGGGCCTAGTGCATAATGGACACTTAGTGCACCAACAGCAGAGTTCAAGTCTGTGTGGGCCCCCTAGAGGCTCCAGATCCAAGAATCCATCTCCTTCATTGCACTTCCGGAGAATGAAGCAGTTTTTCAGTCTCAGAGCCATCTGTGCTTTCAGTGTGTGGCCTGATAGAAATAAAATAGCTCTCCTGCTCTCCATTATTTATAGCAGTAGAAGAAAAAGTTCCCAGGGAGACAGTAAGGAGGGTAGGGAGACAGAAGTCAAGAGTTTCCAGCTGCACAGATTTTGCATTCAAGAGCTACATTTGAATCTTAGCTTTCCAATCCCAAGTTAGAGTCAGGGCCTTTAGGCAAGTTATCTCGCCTCTCTGAGCCTCAGTTTGTTTATTCTTAAGTTCCATGAAGGCGCAGACTGTCTATTCTGCCCATCATCCAGGATAGTGCCTTTTAATGACCTGAGATTTTATAAGGAGAGGGATATAGACTGATGCACAGTAGCTTAATAGCTAATTGTCAAATGAGTCCTAAGGATTAAATAAGAATGGTCATATAGCATGGCAAATATTTGGCAAATAGATCTAATAGATTAAGTACTCAAGTGCTTAATCATGTAAGTTAGACTTTTACTGATCTATTCATGTGACACAGAAAATGGATCGCTATCACATTTTTAAAGAAATTCCTTCTTGCTTAAGTTATGATTGTAATATTCCAACTGTTGTGATGCCAAACCACCACAGTAAGGTCTAGGGACATGCTAACTGAAGCCTGTTCGTGACCTTGTTTTCAAGTGCAAGTTTCAAGTTTCAGGGTTGCTCTCCTGCTAACTCAGTATATTCTCAAGTGGTTTTTCTTTTACCTCAAGTTTGATCCCAACCTCTATTTAAAGAAAAACTTTTAGCAAATAGTTAAAAGATAACAGGACATGCTTTCCTTCTCACTTCTGCCCCCAAAATGGAACTTTTTTCACTAAATATCAAACGTAAAGTATGAAATGAAACAGTAATTCCAAAAGGATTCTGGATTCTAATTTATAGTTAATTTATAGCATCTTTCCTACTTGCAGCTGACATTTGACCTATATTTTACATATTACACTCCAGGCAAGAACACAGAAACATCCTCCTCCTGTTCCCAAATTAGTGAAGAGAATTTATGTTGTAAATACTGCAACTGAAGCTGTGAAATCAGTCACAGGCAATTTTTTTTTTTTTTTAAAAAGCTCCTAATTTGGAGAATTCAGGGCATCACAACAAAGTTAATTAATCTATTAAAGATAATCCAAGAAAATCAGATTTGGGCATTTTTGGGAAAATAGAAGTACAGAAGAAAGTACTTTTATTGTTCTTTGAGGGTACTTTCTTTCATTTAGGTTTCTGAGGTTAAACAGTGAAATCAAAGAGGCTGCAACCTTCACTGTGTGGCTCAGGGGAAGCCCGTATCAGTATTAGTTAAGCAAACACTCACATAGCACTCCTCGCGCGCTAGACTCTGCTCCAAAGTGCCTTTCTTACAGACTTTATTCCAGTTATCCTCACAATGACCCTGTCTTACTCTGCTCCAAAGTGCCTTCCTTATAGACTTTATCTCAGTTATCCTCATAATAACTCTATCAGTTAAATGCTACTACTGGGCCTATTTTGTAGATGAAGAAACAGAGGCACAGATTAAATAATTTATAGCTAGTGAGTTGTGCAGCTGGGATTTGAGCCCAAACAGCCTAGGTCCAAAGTCTGTGCTGTTAAACAGCTCTGCTATACCATGTTTTTATGGCTGCAGAGATGCTCACAAATTCTGGGAACGTCAGTCAGGACACTATACTCTTTCTCCACTCCTTATTCTGTGGGTCTAAATGTTTGAGAATGGGAAGGTTGTGGTTGCTATGTGTAAAATCCTGAGGATCTGTATTCAGCCTGGGAATAACCTGTTCTTACAAATAAACCAGGTGCCAGAAATAGGATACAAATGGATAGGACCAAAATTCACAAGAATTTGGCTTACAGAAATAGGGCCATTAATGGATTTTTCTCTAAGCAGATGAGCCCCTTTGTCAAGGATTATCTTAAAGGGCATGTCCAGGTGCACAGGTATCTCTGTCAGAAAAATCTCAGGTTGTAGGTTGGAAAAATAATTTAAGTGCATAGAAAAATGTCCAGCAGAAAATGCACTGTTACCACAGGAGAGTGAGACTTAGATGTAACAGTACAGAGATACTTTCTATTTTATATACTTTAGTACTATTCAAACCTCAAAAAAAAAAGTCCATGAATTGTGCTTTTTTAATTTTTTAGATGAATTAATATGTGCAATAATATTGTATTTGTCATCCTTTTTCCCTGCTCTGCCACTTAGCTACCTGGACCAGAGAGAAATTTTAGAGTAATAAAGGCCTTTGAACCCTAACACCTATCAAACCTGAATTTGACATCCAATGGGAGGACAAATCCAGTTAGGTCATTTCCATGACTATAACTAGCATATGAGTCTTGTTTAATTCAAGTGCTCAGTCTGTTTACTTTTAATGTAGTTGCTGATAGTTGGGTTTAAGTCTACCATCTTGCTATTTGTTTCTGTGACCTAAGGTAAGTAAAATTTAAGACAGAATTCATCTGGCATTTCAGCTTCAGTCTGCTCCTGGTATCAGCCATCCTAACAAACACAGCTGGTTTCCAGGTGGCCAGAGACAGTATTGGTTTTTCATGTTATACTCTGTTGGAGGCTGGGGGTGGGAGTAGCTGGATCTCTGGCTCTAGTTCAACAGCTACAATTCCACTTTGTCGTATGTATGAGGGATTCTGTGAGAAGACTGTATGAAAACAGGGTTTTGCAGTTACAACCCTGCAACGACTAGACGGTCAGAGTTTCTTCTATGATTTTAATACACACTTGAACAAGGAGATGGACTACAAACTAAGGCTGATAACTCCTGAAACCAGATTCTATCCAGCGCTGGATAATTTAACAGTTGAAAATAACTAAGACTCCCCTGGCATCAAGAACTACGAGAACAGCTGAGTCTTGAAGGAGCTAAATTGGGAAAGGGCAGAGGTAATCCTGAGGAATCCCATGCAAGTCTTGACACTGGAGACAGCAAATCTAAGTTTAAAATGGGCAGCTCTCCATTCCAGGACACTTTAGCTCTAGAGACAGTATATGTTAACAGGAAATCACTTTCTGGATTAAGCCCTCACCTGGATGAGTGGGTTACCATTCTAGGTATACATGTTAAAACATTCTTGTTTTCCAGACTGAAGTGGTATTACAAAGTACCCTTCTAATTTTGTAATATAAGTCTAATGCAGACTAACACTACTAACCTTATTCTTTCCAGAAGAGCCTCATTCTCCTAAGGCAGGACATGCTTTCATCATATTATATTTTCCAGCCCTTTGAGCTAACAGGACCTACCAGGCAGACTAAACCCAGTACGTGATTTGTCACAAAGCACAGAATGGAATCAGAGGCAGGAATGGTAAGAGTATTCAGAGAAAAAACTAGGCAAAAGAAGCCTGGGATGTGGAATAAAAGTTTCCAACTTCACAGACATCTCATCCCTAAATGACTGTAGAAGCCTTAGCAGTTAGGGGTAAATCCCATCTAGGCCACTTACTGGCTGTGTGAATTTGGGTAAATTAATTCTAAACCATTTCTAATCTGTAAAATAATCTGTACTGTTTACCAGCTTTACTGGTTGTGAGAAGGAGATGAGACACAGCAGGAAAAGTGCTTGACACAGCACTGGTTTACGGTTGCCCTCAATCACCACGGTGCTGTTATTTCCCATAATGGGAAGGTGGGGGAGGCTATGGGAGGCCTATATGGCTGCCAAAATTCATTTTTAAAGGATTTGAGGCTTAAATATTTCAAATGCTAACTAGACATGAAATTGAGAGCTGTCTGTGGTGAAATCATCCCTAATTTATTCACTCCCTATGAGATTTGGTCACAGACACTTTAGGAACATCTTTACTCAATCTCTGCCTATTTGCCAGGACTCCGTTTTTATTTGGACTCAGTTTCCTGTGTGGATTATTCCAGAAGCCTTCTAGGTTCTGGCCTCCCTAACTGTCAGAACCTTTTATTTAAAACAATAAACAAAAAAACCCCACAAAAACAACTTGCTCAAATTTTGTCCCAGGTCCTCCACAACTAATGGGTGAGGTCTGAATTTCTTACTTTAGCATTCAAAGCCATTCACAACCTGAATTAAATGGGTTTTCCCAGCCTTGTCACTCTCAACTCTCTTAACAAATTCTTCCTGTTCTCTAACATATTAGGGTCTTTCAAACCCTCACAACATCATGCTCTTCCTCAGTCTACAACAAATGACTTTCTTCTCTATTCCACAAAATCCTATTCAACCATCAAGGCTTAGCTAAAGTATCTTTTTAATGAAGCCTACCCCAATTTCCCAAAGCTGTTTTTTCTTCCTTTAGGCTCCGCATATATATATCACTTAAATCTTTTTTTTTTTTGAGACAGGGTCTTCACAGGCTAGAGTGCAGTGGCACGTTCAGAGCTCACTGCAGCCTCAAACTCCTGGGCTCAGGCATCCTCCTGCCTCAGCCTCCTGAGTACCTGGGACTACAGACATGCACCACCACACCTAATTTTTTAATTTTTTGTAGAGATGGGGTCTTGCTATGTTGCTTAGGCTGGTCTTAAACTCCTGGCCTCAAGCAGTCCTCGCATCTTGGCCTCCCCTCCCAAAGTGCTAGGATTACAGGTGTGACAGCACTCAACAGAGCATTTTATGTTATACCTGCCTTTCTCAATAAGCATACTTTTCTATTTCAAACATTTTTCTATCTGCTCCACTCACATATTGCTATTGCTATGGCTCAGAGTAACTGTGGTGATAACACATTTGAAAGCACTTTGTGAAACTAACTTTAGGGATTACACCATTACTATACTGAACAGAAAGAGAGAGGGAAAGACCACAGGCAGATAATGATGTGGCCTCTTTTTCCTTTTACCAGTTCAAGGTTTGACTAGGTTTTGACCTGCTGTAGCCATTATATGAAGGAAAACCAGTTTGTTAATATGGCTTAAAATAGAGTAGTCCTCAAGCAGCCCACCCGAGTAAATTCACACATAATGAGAAACCACAAAATGTGTTACAGTTAAAAGAGTCTGTATAAAAAGTTTTACTTTTTTTGTGTAATTTTTAATACAAGACATCTAAAGTCTTAGATAAACAGTAAGTTGATCCTGTTAGGAACAAAATATGGCACGGATTCCAGAAACAAGAACTTTTTTTTTTTTTTTGCATTTCGGCTTTTCAGTCACTATGCAATGATTATCGATTCGCCAAGGACAGTAACAGTCAAATACTAGAGAAAAGGAGATATGAGAAACATCTTTTATTTCTTCTAAAGAGGTGAAAATAAGTATTATATTTCTCACTCATAAGATTTTTAAACTCTTAAAAATGCAATTTCCTCTTTTCAAAGCACATGCCATCTTAAAAAAAAACTTTAGCAATGTACATTTGCACTCAAAGAAAAACATGCAGCGCATTGTCTTCTGACAAAATTCTGCATAAAAAACCCCACATAACTTTCTGCAAATATGTTCCCTCTTTATTATTTAGGGACTCCAAACCACAAACATTCAGTGCAATATTTATTTTTCTTATTTCCGTAGGAAACACAGGAGTAATGGTGTCTTCTGACTACAACTGTTTCCTGATGGTTGAACAACAGTCTCCCTTTGCTTTATTTTAAAGTACTCTCTTTAACTTGCTGATGTAAGGTACAACTAGAATTCAGGAAAACTTGAGGATCCAAGTGGAAGATGGAGGATGGAGGAGAAATACTTAAGGTCTACCCTGTGCCATAAACTTAGGAAAAAAATTTACACAGAAAAAAAAATAAACCAAAAAACCTCAGATTTTATCAATGCACCCTTTTAAAAAAGTGTTTTTTTTTTAAATTTCTGAAAGCAGCTTAATGTGAATCAAAAGCAGTTCCTGAGTAACTGCAGTAAACAGTCTTTTTAAATATATATATGCATATATATACACACATACATATATATATATTTGCAACTTAGCTCATTTTGGTTCTGCCTTAATTTACCTCCCTAGTATTTAGCTGAATCACAGTCCTTTCCTTCCTTTCAGTTCGCAATGTGCAAGTACAACAGCATCAGCTCTGGGAGTTGGCGAGGTGCAGATGTTCCCTTCCACTCCTGTGTGGTCATCTGCACATCTGTCAGGCCAGGTTTCCAGAGTTGCTGCAGGTCATAGTTCTTTCAATCTTATAAAACCTGTGAGTGCCATGACCACTTCACGTCTTCTTCATCAAGCGCCGTGACTGCCAGGTGTGGAGCTTGTTGTAGGCTGTCTGGAGCATCTCTTCTATGTGACTTACCAACTGAAAAACAAAGCAAGACACTGAACACCTGGGCAAAGGCAAAGGAAGTTAGTGCTTCTGACCCAAATCTGGCAAATACTTCAGAGTGTAGTTTCCAAACTCATCTGTATTTATCCAGTCAATGAGGCCACACGCAAGCCCTCTACGAAGGTGTCATCAGACATTATTTTGTATGGAAAGGTAAGAGAGATGCTAGGGTGCAGTGAAGAGGCTAGACGTTTTACCTGCTTTGTCTGGGCTACAGTGTCTGCCCTGTCATTAACCAACAATACAACATCTTCAAAGTCATGACTGCTCTAGACCTCAGTTCCTTCTGTCAAATGAGGGGGCTGACCTAAATCGGTGATTTTTAAATGTAAACACTGAACTGCTAAGGTCAAGATGGTGGTATCAACATCTTTACAGGAAATTTGAAAAACGCCTCACACCCCCCACCCCACCCCCTAAAGATTCTGATTCAGCAGGCCAGGGATGAGACCCAGGAATCTCTGATTTTCAAAAGCTTCTGCAGTTAATCCTGCACCATTTTGTGAAACACTTTTCTATTTTATTCCAACATTTCAGTATTGCAGTATAACTCAGTATATTGAAAATCAGTAAATTACAGAAAACCCAAATGGTTTCAATGCTTTGCATAATGTGCTATATTACATTTTGGACTACAGATCTTTTTTTTTTTTTTTTTTTTTGAGACAGGGTCTTGCTCTGTTGCCGGGCTAGAGTGCAGTGGTGTCATCATAGCTCACTGCAACCTCCAACTCTTGCACTCAAGCGATCCTCCTGCCTCAACCTCCCAAGTACCTGGGACTACAGGCGCATGCCATCATACCTGGCTAATTTTTTTCTATTTTTAGTAGAGACAGGGGTCTCACTCTTGCTCAGGCTGGTCTTGAACTCCTGACCTCAAGCGATCGTTCCACCTCCCAGAGTGCTAGGATTACAGGCATGAGACACTGTACCCAGCCAGGACTATAGATCTTTAAGTGGGTAAGAATTTTGCCCTCATCATAGATATAACTAGACATCAACAAGATCACAATGCCTTTTTTTTTTTTAAGAGACAGGGTCTTACTATGTTGCTCAGGTTGGAGTGTCGTCCTATAGCCTTAAAGTCCTTGTCTCAAGCAATCCTGCCTCAGCCTCTCAAGTAGCTGGGACTATAGGTGTAGTCTCATAATCAGCTCACATTGAATACTGAGGTAGAAGTCTTTGGGATATGCTTCTTGGAGATGGACAGTATTTATGTGGTTGGAAATAAAGTCTTGTAGTCTGCAAGTCAATTCTGGGAGAATAGTGATGAAGATCAGGAAGTCCTAAATTCTTTTAGCATGTCAATGACTTGAATTCAAGAGGTATAGAGTTAAAAAAAAAAAATATCCCCCCATTTGCCATACCTGTCATTACTGAAAGTAAGGGAGATACCTGTAGTTTTTTTAGCTCTGTCTGAAACCCAAAAAAGTTAACTGATCCTGCTTGATGGGCAGCAGTGGCTCTATAGTACCAATTAGAAGAGATGGGCTGGGCAAGGTGGCTCATGCCTATAATCCTAGCACTCTGGGAAGCCAAGGTGAGAGAATACTCGAGGTCAGGAGTTCAAGACCAGCCTGAGCCAAGAGTGAGACCCTGTCTCTACCAAAAACAGAAAAAATTAGCCAGGTGTGGTGGTGTGCACCTGCAGTCCCAGTTACTCGGGTTTGATTATGTACCATTGCGCTCTACTCGGTCAACAGAGTGAGACTCTGTCTCAAAA
>CAUYRT010045383.1:0-25960 GCA_963574885.1 Lepilemur ruficaudatus
ATGTGTTATATGCAACACAATCCACATTTTTTAAATTTTTTAATTTGTCAATATTAATTGTAACAATAAGAACATCAACAGGGAATATTTTCACGAACCAACTGCAGGGTTTTCTTCATGTGGCCCTGGGCTCAAAACTAGCCTGAGTTAAATACAACTCACATGGCAGTCAATGTGTTAAGAGCAAATGTGTTGGAAAGGAAGTGGATCCAGTATGAGTGTTATAAATGAGAGAAAGGGAATGATGGCTCTGTGGGAATGTAGGGTTAAAGGCTTTTTAGGGTTTTTTTCCTTAAGATGAGAATAGTACATGACATTTTTATTCTGATGGGAACAATCCAATAAAAAGAAAAAAATGATGCGTGAGGAAGGGAAACTAATTTTAAGAGTAAGTTCTTGATTCTAGGGGTTAGAGAGATTGGGAGCAAGGGCCCATGTGGAGAGCTTGGTTTAGAAACATGGACAGTTTATTCATTGTAACGGAGTGGAGGATAGCGTATAGAGGTGCGGATGTAGGCTAGTTGGTCAATTCAGTGGACACAGGTGGAGGCCTTTCTGATCACTGGTGTCTTTTTGAATCGGATAGAAAAGGAAATATTGAAGATATGAGAAGAGCAGCAAAACAGGTATGAAATGATCATCTCAAAGAACAAGATAGTGAATTGTCTTGGACAGTAGATTTCCAGATATGGTCCCCAGACCTGCAGCATCAGCATCTCCTGGAAATTTGCTAGAAATGAGAAATTCGGGCTCCGCTTTAGACCTCCTGAGTCAGAAACCCTTAGATTATAGCTAAGAAATCTGTATTTTAATACATCCTCCTGGTGATTCTTTTGTAGATTCTGGGTGAGAACTGTAACCAGCTCCATATGCAAAAAAACATTTTTTACAGGTTTTTTTTTAATAGTTCTCTTATGTTTCAAGTTCCCATGTCAGTAAGATTTGCTGACCAGCGCTTTGAAACTTTCTATTGCACTGATGCAGACCCTTTTGAGTTTCTTTCCCAGAAAGGGCGGAGCCTCCTTGCAGACATGAGATAACTACAAAGCCTCACACTCTCTGTTTGTTGTAGAAGATAAGATAGGCGATTCTCCACCACAGATTGTGCCCAAGGACCCATTGAGCCAGGCACACAAGGCTGAAAGAATGACCAATATTAACCCCTAGTTCATTATAATACAAAATCCCTGCCCTGGGAGGGACTTATCCACCATTTTTTGATCATGGGACGTATGTAGTAGCATGATTGCTCACTGCGCTTGCGTGCCCTGCTCCAGCCCAAACACATAATGATGCTCACTCCCTCATGCAATATTCACTTCACCTCCAGCAAAACCCCTGACCCTTTTGATCGGGGAGGTGGATTTGAGGCAGTTCATACTTCAAATCCCTCCTTCCAGTAGATGCATCTCCTGAAATAAATCGTGTATTCCATGACAATCCTTGTTGTCTTAGCAACTGGCTTTCTGTGTAGTGAGTAACATTGAACTCCCCTTGTGAGTTCGTTAACAGAATCATCAGACTGGGAAAAGGCAGTTAGGATTACTAAGAGGACATTTAAGACTTTTGATAATAAATTTAAATGAAACTTGTCAGCACAGTTGTATGCTTTTCTCTGCCTGCACTGAAATTAGACAGAGTTGGATATAATCATGATGAGTTTACCAGGTGAGTCTTATGCCAGAATTATCATATGAACGGATCATGAAGTAGTCTGGAAGCTAGAGAACTAGGGTCAAGAAGCAGCCAAAAGGTGCAAGGATGACACGTATCCACTTCTGAGTCCATGGGAAATAAAAGAAGCAGCCACTGCTGCTGGAAAAGCAGTGTCCTCAGTGGACAGCCAGATTTCCCTTACAACTAAAAGGTAAGGGACCCTTTAGAAAGGAGGTTATAGGTATGTGAATTTTGCTATTGCTAAGTTATGAGTTATAAATGATAGGGAGGAAAGGTTTGGGGAATTGGTGATAAGAGGAAAAATGAGTCAAATGAGGAATTTCCAGGGCATATTGGTATAAAAATCAGAAAGATGACCTAGAGAGCTTGGGCTTTTATGTAAACTGTGGCAAACAGGGTATAAAACTTAATCGGATTAAATGTGAAAAATCCATCTTGGCTACAATTTCTTTCTTGAGATTTATCTTTTGGGGAGGTTGTAGCGGTAAAGCGGGGGTGTTTGGCAGTGAGCTTGCTAGAAGTGCTTGAACTTTGTGGGCGTGTCCTTCACTCCTGCAATGGCAATGTCAAGGCTGGGGAGGGGTGATCTGCTGAGCACACAGATGTCTGTGGGTCCTCTGTAGAGTTCAGAACCTGAGGACTTCTCGCCTCCTCCAGGGCTGCCACCCTGGTCCCAGGCACTACTGTCTCTCACCTGCTCTAAAGCAAAAGCCTCCTAACTGGTTTCCCTATTTCCCTGGTTTCCCTCCACCGCAGTCTGTTCCTCACTCTGCAGGCAGACTGATAAATTGAATTACTCCAGTCCTTTGTTCAAAACTCACCGGTGACTTGCTATTACATTCACAGAAAAAATCCAAAGTCCTCACAAGACCTACAAACTCTTTAGGAGCTCTCCTATTTCCTCCCCACCCCGCAGTGTTGTGGTTCACTTCAGCTACATTATCTCCCTGCCATTCTTCAAACACAACAAGAGCACCCCTTCCTCAGGGCTTTTACTCTCTTACAGCCTTTTCTGTTGGGACCATCCTTCTCCCAGGGAATTGCGTGTTCAGTTCTCCTAATTCATTCTGATTTTGCTCAAATGTCACCTTTTCAGAGAGGCTTTCTCTGTTCACCCTATTTAGAATAGCTTATGCTGATTTCTTTTTCTTCATAGCACTTACCACCACCTAACATATCTATAAGTTAATTTGAATACTATCTTGTATCTATATTCAAGAAAGAAAGTAAAGTATGTAAATAAAGGATCTTTGTTTTTGCATTGCCATTTCTTCAATGCCTAAATCAATATTGACTTAGTAGCCTATGGCTAGAGTGTATTGAATTATTTAATAATTGAATAACTGAACTATTATACAATTGGTTGCATATCCTGCCAGGCTGGGATTCTCCAGGTGAAGGCAGGAAGAAGAGAAGATCAGGCCTTGGCAACTGCAAAACACTAGCTACAAACATAAGATATGTTGAAGGAGGTGATATTGTTGGAAGGTGCTGTGCCCCATGGCTGGGTTTGTGGTGACTGGAATATGCAGTGAGAGTGGCAGCGGCTAGATCTCTGTGTGCTAAGCCATCAAAGTCCTTTAACTGTGGGATTGGCAATTAGTGCGAGGTTCTGATGATGGTCAGTGCTCATCAGCACCTGGCTGGTGTGTGGATTCTGGCCCACCAGGTTATTCCTTTTTCACTTTCAGACTTAAATAGTTTGGGTTTGAGAAATCAAGACAGCCTTTATGACTAAATAGCTGGGTCTATCTATGTAATATGTTTCCCTTTCTATATGGATATGTTATTATTGTCTTTCCCTACATGTGGGTCTATTCATGTGTCTCTAGGTGTTTGTGTGTATTGGTGTATGCACATGGCTGTGTGTACCTGTATGTTGTTTCATGTGCCTACATACGTGAATCTTTCACTGTGTGAGATTGTGTACTATGTACAACCGTCTGAGGCAACATATGCAGGTTCTTGGATATTTGAGCACAATACGTGAAACTGATTCTTTTTATTGCTATATTAATATGAGCATGAAGTATATGTATTTGTGTGTTCCTGTATGTACATCTGGTAAGATAGAGATATCACACACAGTTAGTTGCTTTTTTGCAAAAGAAACAAAGCCAAACCTTGGGTGGGGGCAAGTAGGTGTAGCCATTTTATTGACAGCTCTTCCAGCCATGGCCAATGATCTATTGTTCAGTATAGAAAGCATTGGTTGGTAACTCCTATTCCGGGACTTCTCCTGGCTGAAAGCATCACAAGAAGCGGAAATGGCAGATAAGGTGGCCAAGTGGGTTAGCCGGCAGGTAGCAAGCAAACAGGTAGTCATGGTGGTTACAATCCCTGGGACCTCTTGAGCTTATGGATAGCAGCACTGGTGTCCCCGTCAGTAGCAATAAGTGCCTGTAGATTAGCATGGTGGTTCTGGAATCCCATGGCCTGAAGGGATTCCATCTGCTTGCTGAAATGAATCTCAAGGGCTTGTAGAGTGTGGGAAGGATCCCCATCCAGAGATTGTAGTCTCTGTAGGACTGCTCCAGACATATGGCAGCACCCGGGCCCTTTGGATTCAGTTATATTTGGAGCATTCCAAGGCCAGGGCACTGGGTCAGGGTAGCTGCAGCTGGGAACAGGAAGCCAACCCAGGCCCCCTAGGTAGGGTGCAACCCAGGGCAGAAGAATAGGAGCCTCTGTGGCCAACAGCTGGAGACCCTGCTCAATCTGCAATATTGCTTGGGATGCTTTAGGATTTGCTAGGGCTATAAGCAGGTCAGAAAGCTGTATCTGCTGCAGGCATGTGGGCGACTCCTGCTGCCACTGTTCACTCAGCTGGGGCATACTCACGAACAACATCATCTGAGCTGCCAGGTAGGGGTTCTTCATAAGCAACTGCATCATGCCTCCTGTGATCTGGGAGTTGGTCTGCTCATCCAACAGCTGGAGATCATCCTCAAATCTCTGTTCAGAGCTACTTAAAAAGATAGTGGCATCCTTGTCTTCATCCTGGCACTGCTGGGTGAGCTCTACACTAGGTAAGGCTGGTATCCCAGCTGGCTGCTGAAGGGCACAGATGTGATTCTGTCCCTTGGTGGAAATAGTGGCAGGATTGGCCCTGGAAGTATGGTTGACTCTGTTGGAGGTTCCATTGGCTGAGGTGATTGAAGATAAACTGCAAGAACTAGTATAGATGACTCGGGTTGTAGGGAGCTGGTCCTGCCGTTCCTGGGATGGTGATGGAGGTGGGAGGGAGGACTTGAATTGATCCAGTACTTGTCCTGCCAGGAGAGCTATGAAAGGGTTGCTTTCAAAAGGATCTTGCCTGCTGTTGAGCAGTTGACCACTGAAATCAGCACAGCTCTGACCCAGGGTATTGTTCCCATCTGGCATTGTCTCTAAGCCCAGGTATGGCTGTGGGTTTGGTGGATGCTCAAGGCTCTGTGCAGGTTGCTGTATCTGCATTATCTCTTGGATCATGGCAAGGTTCCTGGCCAACTCCAGGGTCTGAAACAGGATCTCAGAATTGTCAAGGAGGTGGGAGACCTCTGGGTTCTGCGGCATCAATTGTTGCATGTCTGGGTGTTCTAAGATGAACTGCCGCATGAACTCTGTGTTGGACAGAAGCCGCCGGATGCTAGGATTCTCCAGCATCTGTGCTATGTGCTCTGGATTGCCCACTTCCAGGTTCTGGGTATGCACCTTGGGTTCATCAGATCCCACAAGGTGAGCTGATTCCACTGGGGCTTGATTCACGCCAGCAGGTTGGTGCACCCCACTGCTGTTTCCTTTGGTGTTTCTGTCCCGGTGGTGGAAGGGCTCATTAGTTGGCAGGTTTGAGGACGAATGGGCTAAGGATCTGGAGCCATGCTTGGACTTGATGACCAGGTGGATGGTGTGGTCATCCATAATGCCCCTCTGGCTCAGCGTGTCGTGGTCTTTGAGAAGGCGGCCCATGAAGACCAGCACTAGTTGATCCATTTGACATTCGAAGTGAGCCGATAGCTTCTCCTTAAACTGCCTCACCGAGGTGTCATCAGCTATCATAAAGTCTTTCTGGCTGCCTGGTGTCTTCACTATCACTCGAGTGATACTCAAGGAGGTATTCTTGTCTGTAGGCAGACCTGAAGGATGCCCACTCTGGGGCGTCTTAGGCATTCGAGAGATGACATGCGGCATGAGTCTTAGTGGGTGGGCAGGCAGGAAGCAGGTGGAAGCAGGGGCAGAAGGGGTGAGGACAGGCAATGTTTCTGCTGGCCTTCGTCTCAGGTGTTGTATTCTCAGGCCACAGGCTATCTTCCTTGTTGCCCAAAAAGGGGTGAATGATTGGGCTGGGGCCGGGTATTTTGTGATGTTGTGCCCTCACCCCAGCTCTCCAGATGTGGCCCAGCTGAGGCCTGGTGTGGCTACTGATTCATACTTGGCCCAGGTGAACTAAATGGTGATGACTCCTCCCAGGGCTGCCCCTCCTCCTGTCCCACCCACCAAGGGCATGACATTTTCAGAAAAGGGATATTGTGATGTCAACCCTAGCCTCATAGTCTGCCTGGACTAGCTGAGGTTGGAGGACATATTTGGGAGCATCTAAGTCTCTATAATAAAATAAAATAAGACAATTTTCCATAAAAATTGGAGACAAAGCTCTCAGGTAGAACTAGTTAAAAAAATTAAATAAAAACCAGATTTTTAAAATGTGGTAGGTGTGGAATTTCTGTGTGGTACTGTGTATAGGTCCCTTATAAGGATGTCAGACTTGTATGAAAAGTTGCTTCTACTGAAGCCCATATATAAAACTACATTCTTGTAAGGATACAGTCTCTCCCATAGGAAGGAGGCCATTAATTTTGTTAGTGATCTGAAAAAGGTGGGCTTTAGGAAAATGGAGCAAGAATAAAGGCGTTACGTGGAAGAGGATGTCATTTTTTCTCTACGGTCTAGATTTTGGGATTCTAGACTTAATTGTGCTCCTAGGTGGTGGGGAAAAATTTTCCTCTGCCTTAGGAAGCAGGAGTGGGGCTAGCCAGGGAGGCTCCTGTGGAAGTGTTCCAAGCTAAAGGAGAGTGAGCCGTTTCTTGCAGCCTAATTTTGTACCATGTATATGTCATTATAACAGAATTTTTAGAATGATTCGTTTCAATGTTCTAACCCAATCCTAAGTGCTCACCTTTGCATCAAAGCATTAAGAGAGAGAGAGGTGTCTGGAATCAAGAGGTGAAGCTGGAGGTGGTTACCAGTAGAATCCCTAAGGAGACAGATTCTCAATCCCATGCAAATTTGGAGGATGGTGCTTGATTTTTATTTGGAAAGGTGGTGAATTTTCTGTTAGTGGATATGTTCAAATGCATATTTATATCTATGCTGATGTTTGGGTGTAGACGGAAATAGTGTTTATATAAGAGTGAGACTGTATATGTCTTACTGAATGTATGATATATTTGGGAATGTATTGTGAAAATGTATGAATCTTCTATGTTACTGGGAAGACTTCAGGGTCTGGATTTTATGTATTTCACCCACCACCTGCCTGGAGGAGGAGGAGCATCATGCAGACAGATAAGAGACAAGGAGGGAGTTAAAGCCCATATGTTCTCAGTGCATTAAAGGAAAGCAAAGAGACGACAGTTGGCCAGGAGACTTGCTGCTGTTACACCAAAAATTCTTTATTGAGAATGTCTGGACCCCCAGCCCAATCCATGCCAGATCTTCCTCATGCTCAGTTTCCACTTGCTAATTTCTTAGAGCAGGTCTCAAGCCTAAGCACCTCTCTCAACTGCACTCCAAAGTGAGATCAATCCAGGACAGTGAAAAATGGATTATCAAGCCAAGACTCTGCCCTGAAGACCCCACAGGAAGATGAGGATAAGAGAGGGAACCTCCATATTTCACTCTAATGACCAGCTCCCCTGTATGTTCTGCACTGGAATCAGATGTTGTCAACCGGAGACTGACCATCCTAGGTCACAGATGCCTAGAATTTTAGGTGCTGGATTCATAGTTTTCAGAAAAGAATATGAAATGCCAAAACATCAGAAAGAGGGGATACCATTTTCCTGGCTAATAATTTGCTTATTTTTTCCCAATCAAGTCTACCTAGACCATTATTAAAGTAATCCTTAATGTGCTGATTGATATATTAATTATATAAAGAACTAACTAGAGATAATCAATATCTCCCAATCATTAGGGACAATGGCCATTTTGAGAAGTGGTCCTCCTGGAGAAGAGGAAGAGGACACACTTTCACTAATGCCCTGCCCAGCCCTGAGGTCTCAGGGCCTGGAGAGTTAGTTGTGTTTGATAGGTTTTGGTAGAGCATGAGCCCAAGGGGGCCTTGTGGCTGGTGGTCTTGGTAGCCTGCGCTGTGATGTCAGGAAGGTGAGGTCATAATTCAGGAGGAACCCGTCATTGTAGACATACAGCTTGTGGTCCAAGGGGCAGTAATTGATGCCCTGCAGTGTTTCCAGCATCTTGTCCAGCAAGATGCTGAGGGAGCGCTCCTGCCCAGTGTTGGTATCAAAAGCATAGAAGATCTCCTCTTGGCGAGTGCTCAGTGAGCGTAGGGCATAGAGCACCCCACAGGCCATGAAGGCCCCTGAGAGGGCTGGCTTGTACTGGCTGGTGTGCCAGGTTTGCTCTACTTCTAGGGTGCTAGTGTTGAGAAGACTCACAACCAGGTTGCCCCTGCTCTCCTCGGTGGCATAGAGCACCCACAGCCCCTTCTCATCACCAGCAAAATCTAAGTCCTTCCAGGGCACACCAGCATAGGAAAAGCGATTATTATTGGTGGCACCAGGCAATGTGCGCTGCAGCACTAGGGTGTTGGAGGAAAGGTCTACCTTGGCCATGTCACTTGTTCCATAGTAGTTAAAGTACATAAAATTCTTGTACACGGTATTGCCGCTGCCATCGCCATAGCCCATCTTCCTCTCCTCATAGTCCTTCAGCAGCACGAGATCATTATAGGACTTGTACAGCCGGTAGTAGTCAAAGTACCTAGGCCAAGCCCGCCACATCAGAATCATTAGGTAACAGCAATAATATACAAGGTAACAAAGTGCTATTAAAAAGGGTAGGTTAGTGTGCTAATTAAGAGCAGGGGCTTTAGGATTAAACAATGGATTTTTAATCCCTCTTTTTTTACTTACTGCATACTATGACAAAATAATTTAAAAAGTAACAGTAATAAAAACACCAATAGCAACAGTGCCTATGAGGCACTATATATGCATTATCTCAATTATAATAAATACACTGTAAGGTAGATTTTATCCTCACAAATTAGGAGGATAGCTCTCAAAAAAGTTAAGTAATTTGTTCAAGGTCACACGGCTTATAAGTAAAATCTGCAAAAGCATTATAAAAGAATCTACTTTATTGACTGTCAGGATTGACCAAGATGATGCAAAGAAAATAATTCATAGAATATTTGTCTCAAAATCAGTAATCAGCAAATGGTAGCTATTATTTTTTTCTTCTTTGCAGACAATTTTCTGTATCTAAGCTCTGCTGCCTTCCACCTACCCTGGAGATGCAGATGTCCTGAAGCAGGACATAGTTTAGAAGCTGAATTCAGGGAGATTTATGCTCATGAGATCACTTTTTAAAGTCCTTTAAATTATCTCTGAGTTATGAGTATTCTCATTTCTTAGCATTGGGCAGTAACTTCTGGGTTACCCATAAAAATTTTGAGAGGATTCCAAAAGCAAAGGTATATAAGTGTATTTTGCGTGGTACAAAGTGTTTATAGGAATTGGGGAGCATTATTATCAGTAACACTAATCTCTCTGAACTGAGCTTCAACTGGGGCTCTTCAATGACTGGTTCAACCTACATTCATCCCTCCCTCCCGTGACCTCCTACTGAACTGGGTCTCTACCATGTCTCCAAACGCACTGATTTTGAACACTGTGAGCTGTCCTACCTCCCTAGCAAGGCTGACAATTTATTGAAGGGCTCATTCATCTATTTATTGATTCATTTAGCCATTCTTTCATCTAATATATATTTATCAATACCTACTATGTTGTCTGTACTTTCTTATGTCATCCCATGTGATCTTTTCATATATTTAATTATCCTCATCTTGCATATGGCTAAGAATGAGTCTGAGATGTTAATTCATTTCTCCAAGGTCACTTAGCTTAAGTGGCAGTACTGAGATTCAAACTCTGACTGTCTTGACTGCAAGTCTCAAGCTTGGCCAGGTTCATGCTTTAAAGTTCTATGCAGGAAATTAGGATTCTAAGGCCCAACTGCAGAAGAGTTTGTCCTTGACATAGGATCAGATAACAAAAAGAACCATCTTTGCATTTCTATGGGATTAAACATTTCAGACAATGGATTTGTGAAGGAAGTTCAGGGCAGTCTGGGTGATACTTATCCCACGAGAAAAGTGTTGGCAGGTGACCTATCAGGCATAGGCTAGGTTTACTCAGGGGTACACCTAATATACAGAGAGGAAGCTGAGATAGAATTACAAAAAAAAAAAAAAAAATTAGGGTAAGGTTAGGGGCCATACAGAATTAATCTGGTTGCAGAAGAGCAGTCTTCCAGGACTTACCTGGCATCCGCACTCAAAGGGGCCACCCAGTAAAGGGAAGAGGCTGGATTAGGTGCTGAGTCTCGGCCCCAGGCACCTGCCTTGTATGAGAAGCCTCTCCAATTGAGCTGCACCACAAGGGGTCTGCTGACTTTCTGGAGGCCTCCATGGTCACAAGAACCTAGAGGGGAGAGCAGGCAAGGTATGAGCTAGGTATAAAGCACACAACCTGCAGAAAGTAGCATGAAACCCAATGACCATGTGTGCATGGGAGTGTATGTCCCTGTACCTGCATGTGTATACAGGTATACAAGCAGGTTGATTTTGCACAAATGGAGGTTGGTATGCATGTCTATACATATGAGTAGGCCCATGTATGAGCATATACCAGTCCTACTCCACATCCCTCAGTGACACACAAAACAAGGAAATGAAAGATTTATTCTCCACCAAGATTTTTACTGTCCTTCTCAGCACACCACAGCTAACCCTGCACTTCCAGCATGGTTTCTGGAGAGACAAGATCTTGAGAAAGTCTGTGAACTCACCAGGGGGCAGGGGCGGACCAGGGTGTCTGGAGGCCCATTCTGGCTCCCTGTCCCTCTCACACTTGCTCAGTTGACCTTGGAGGACATCCATCTCCTGGCGGAGAGCACCGAAGCTGCGCTGGTCAGAGTTAGCCAGGAGCTTGAGCGTGAGACTGGCATTGGTCACCTGTGGCCATGAGATGCCAGGAATGTGGGTCATGGAGTGTTTTCCTTTTTGCCCCCCCCCATCTTAAGGTGATGTCATGGAGCGAGAAGTGTTCTTAAGAACTTAACTCAGGCTGTCATATTTCTCAGCTTAGAGTTATTCCACCCCCACCCCCAGAAAGAAGTAATTTTGGAAGTTGTCCAATATATGAGGTTAGACAAGACAGGAAGGTGTGAAGAGGGAGGGCTGTTCTATAATCTATCCATGTACCTGCTTTTGGAGTTGGTGGAGGAGGTCTCCAGCCCCACTATCTCTTGTCTTGGCCTTAAGCTGGGCCACCAACTCCCGAGCTCCCTCCAGCTCCTGGAGAAGCAGGTTGAAGGCTGGGGTCTCATGGGGTGAAAAGAGGGCACCGAGATTTCTGGACTCCAGCTTGTAGTTCATTTCCAGGGCCTCATTGTCTTCATCTTCCATGATCTGGACATGCAGGGATGAACAGGTAGTTCCCCCAAATGTCAGCACCAAATTCTGGCATTAGGTTCTTCCCATCCACTCTCATCCTGCAGGGCCATACGGCCTATACAGCACTCTCATAGTTGTCACCTTATTTGCTTCTATTAATGATCCTTCTGGTGGCCATTGGTATTATCCCCATTTCACAGCTGAGGACATTCATATCTTTCTTTTCACTGCAGGAAAATATTTCTTACCCTCACATAGAATCATGCAGATTCTCTCTTCCCTCCCTTGGACAGAGCCATTCCTCAGGAGTGGCTTGGTGAGTGAGTGAAGAAGGGACAGACCCAGCTTCCCGTCCGGTCACATCCCATCAACCTTCCCCAGGAGCTCCACAAGTGAAGATTACAATAAGCAGCTAACCATGTCACACTGCTGATGCGACACATCTATTTACTCATCTTTACCTACGGGATCAATTCCAAACTTGCCAGCTTGGGCCACACGTCCCTCCACACAGTGTCCGTATTTTAACTCTTCAACACTAACTCATTCCTACCTCCTTTGTATTGGGCATGCCACTTCCAGACCCCCGATTATTCAGTACCTATGCCTAAATTGTCCTCTTCTGATCTTCCAGTGGACTCATAGCTATTAATTCACCTGTGAATATAGGATGCTCCCCCTACATAAGCCACTGTACTTTATTACTACCACTGGGAATCCCAAGAACAGTACCAAATTTCCCCTTAATTCTACGGATTCATCTCACAGATGAGATCTATGTTTCTTTCAGCTCCTCCTCTACTGCCTACACTCATCCCCATGCTGAATCCATTAGAGACTATGCTTGGATCACTCCCTACCCAGCCTCAGCTCCAGCCCCAGCCCAGCACTCCAGCACTCACTCTGGACAGCTTCTGCTCACACTTCCCAATGAGCTCCTGGACTGTACTCTGTAGCTGTTCCAGCCGTTGCAAGGAGATAGGGTCATTGTGCAGGTAGACCACACAATGGCATGTGTCATCCTCATCCACAGAGCCTGACACGCTTCTCGCCAGCTGCAAAAGCATGGTCACAGGCATACTAAGCATGATGAATTATGTTGGGGCACCTTGCACTGTTTATAAACATGAGGCAGGAGAAGAGGCTTAACCTGCTCAGGGGTGCCAGAGAAGAGTTCTCTCTGCACAGGGGATTCTTCTTGACTGCGCAAGCCATCCCTCTGTCAGGTGTTTGAGTTATCTTTCCCTTAATTTCCCAAAATTGAAGCTGCAGTACCTTCCAGCACCTATTGGTGAGGCTACCCTTACCCTACCTCCTGCACTGGCTGTATCCGGCTGCAATTCATGTGGCTGGAAGCTGGCTTTTCCTCAAGGCTCTGCGAGAGAGAGCAAAGCTGTCTGCAGAGAGGTGTCAGGGGACAGGCTTAGAGAGATTCCATTCTCCACATTACCCCCATTCTAAAGATCTGGCAGATTCCCACAACTTTACCTTGTCTTGAAGAGAGCAGAGACAGAGAGTTCCAAATCATCAAGGAAGGGAAATTAGCAGTAACAGCACCATGAGGCACCAGAGTCTGGGCTTGTGTTTAGCATTCACAAGAACATAGTAAGTGGTGAACTGTAATCCACGTTTTATAATTGAAAACAAGACGTTCTGAGAGTTTCAAAATATCTTACTAAGTGACATGATTAATAAGTGGCAGTGCTGCAAGCTTCCTTCAAGTCTCCCGTGTGTCCTAGATCCTGCGTTCTGACACTTAAGGGAGATGCTGAGCAGCAAGCTCTGTTAGGTGAGTTTGCAGCACGGGCCAAAAGATAGGGTGGAGGTGTTTCCCTTGCCTCAGCTAAATGGAGGGGGAACAGTTCTAGGGCTGAGGGATGCATAATTTGAAGTATTCTCCCCTTGCCTATCATATTACCTGCCTATTCTCTTAGAGCCCAAACCCACTGATTCTATACCCAGATTTCCTGAGTTCTAATTCTGGCTCTGTGACACTGGGTAAATGACTTAATCACTCTGTGCCCCAGTATCTTCATGTGTATAATGGGAGAAATTATGGCATTTACCTTTTCGTTTTACTTTAAGAATTACAGATCGTGTAATAGAGATAGACAGATGATAGATAGATAGATAGATAGATAGATAGATAGATAGATAGATATAGAATATTTGTGAAGTACTTAAAAGAGTACCTGGCCTGCCTATGCTAAGAGTTATTATATTGGTTGTAATTCTAACACTGTATATCTCCACCTCCCTTTTCTAAGTGAGTTGAGCCAGGACTAGATTAAAGATTCCTTCTCAAGTTTTTTTTACTGCGCCTATAGGCCTCTATACCAGCTGGGGTTTCCTTACAGAATTTTTAAGAATTCAAATATGTGGCCCGTCTTCCCTGAGAAGTCCCACTCATAGCTTCTCTGGCCCTAGAACCCATAGTTTAACCTGGCTGTATCTGTGGCCTGCAACTCCAGCCTAATAGGTTAGCTTTTGAGGAGTAATGAAGTAAAGATTGTGTAGCTTATTGTAGCTTGGGCTGGCCTCCCTTAGCTCCAGCATCCTCAGCACAGGAAGAAGGTGGCAGACTTTTGCAGAAAACAAGGCCCCATAACTGAGCAGGGTATTCAGCCAGAGTTCCTCCTCTGTTGCCTTTACCCTGGTCTTCTGTCTCTTAGAATGTGTCCACACAAGCCAAGGGAAAATCAGATCAGATACGGTGTCTGAGCTCCCTCCCTCCCTCCCTAGTTCTCACTATCCTCATTGTCTCCCAGAACCTGGGGGTACTTGAACAGAATCGGAATAGTGAAGGAAGCCGGCCCAAAGCACAGAGATATCTCCACTATGTGCTATGATCCCTCCACCCTCTGCCTGTACCTGAGGCTGCCCTGAAAGCACCAGGGGCAGCAGCAGTAGAGAGGTCAGAAGAGCTGGGACGGGCTGCATCTTGCATCAGCCACAGGAGTGGCGTAAGTCCTGGGGGCTCCCCTGGGCTTTTATGTCTAGTGGAGTGAATAGTCTCAGCAAAGGTACAGATTTCGACATCTGAAAGGGCGGGGAACATGAGAGGAGGCAGGGAGGGTGTGGGAAGGTGAAGAGGAGGGCTGTGACAGGCTGGTGCCTCCAAACGTAGCAGGGGGAGTGAGTTTTTTACTACAAGTAGGATCTTCCTCATCCATGCCCAGGCTGAGATCGTTCCCACCCCACTGGGCCCTCTTGTCCAAACAGATTAAGGCAAACCTGAGACATTCTGTGGGGGCCTTGGTAAGGGCCCCTTTTGGGGGGATTATGGTCTTTCTCCCAACTTTGAGGGGGGAAGAATCAAGAAGGAAATGCAACCCTACCTGTTCAATCTCAAGAACAGACCCCATTGACTTAACTGTGTGCACTTGGATGAAGCCCAAGTGTATCTCAGGGGTGGGGGGATTGCTTCAGGAACACTCTGCTGGACTACTCTGTTATATGCCTTTCCTACTTCACTATCCAAGGACTCTCACCATTTCCATCTCTTTCCACTATTCAAATGCTTTCCCTAATTTCCCCAGTCTTAATGCCAGCAGCCTCCACTGCCTGTTCTCCAAGAAAGCTCCTTCTCAATATTTTCTAACCTGCCACAGGAGGCTGTCAATGCTCAAGTCCTCTGGCCTCTCAACTCGGGTATTCCTACAGAAAAGGAAGAGTTTGTTTTCTGAGGCCTGGACAAAGAGTCACAGCTTAGTGTTCTTAGTGCTGGCCACCCTAAATTATTCTCTTCCCCTTTGCTAACTCTCTTGAGTGCTTCTCAGGCAGTAGGGAGTCTCACATTCACCCAAGTTCCTGGGAGGATGTCATATTTCCTATGAAAAGTGCATTGCCCATTTTTTCTATTGAGGAATTTGGCCTCTGTAGCTCTACTGTCTGTATCTTTCACCTTCCCTACTTTTCACAGCACCCTCAACTTTAGATATTACAGCCCTTAGCAGAAAGATCCTCTACTTACTCATCCCATCATTTGGAATCCTTTTCCCATGATATACCTACTAGAGAAAGGCATATGAAACCCCCACTTCCCCTACTGGGAAAGGATTTAAGAGCTTGGTTGAGTGTGTGACTCCAGGAAGTCATGCTCAGGGCTCTGTTGGGCTATCGTTGCTGAGACATTGTAGCCTTATCTTGCTTTACAGACTCTCACCCTCTGTCTCCACACCAAGGACAGAGAACCATCAGCTCCTCTAGTCTGGCCTTGCTGTAACCATGGGGACCAGAGGAGCCCAGAAGGTAGAAAGACAAGAAGGGAATGGGTTGGGAAACCTAACCTGCAGGAAGTAGGAAATCTGTCCAGCATCAGTATCCAGGTGGGTGTCACTAGAACTACAACACCTGATGGAAGAAGGGACATAGGAAGGGAAGAATGAAAGAACAGATAGAGCATAAAGCGTGACAGCTGGTGCTGGAGTCGTTCCATGTTTTGCCATCTACAAATAGTCAGTAGCACAAGTTGGAAAAGAGGAGTAGATTCAGCATCTGTTCAAGTAGGAAAAGAGCTTCAGGAGGCAGCCACAGTATTGTCCACTTCCTTCTCATCCAAATCCAGCAGGTCTTCCA
Organism: Lepilemur ruficaudatus; assembly: GCA_963574885.1. Taxonomy (NCBI): domain Eukaryota; kingdom Metazoa; phylum Chordata; class Mammalia; order Primates; family Lepilemuridae; genus Lepilemur; species Lepilemur ruficaudatus. The sequence goes on from CAUYRT010045383.1 coordinate 15,941, forward strand.
AGCTCTAGGTATTGATCACCCATATCAGAAACCATATCCATTTCCAGAGCTGTGTTCTATTTTATTCACATCGTGCCATGTCCTGAGCCCCTCCTGTCTCTATCCGTCCAGCAAACATGAAGTTCCTGCTTAGTGCCAGGCACTATAGAAAAGGCCCTACTCAGAGCCATCTTTCACTAATCACGTTCTGGCTGGGTAGAGTGACAAAGAAAGATGAGATCATAGTCCCCAGGCTGTGTCCTGGGCCTCCCTGTTTGTCATGTTCCAGGCTCAACTTCTTCTACATGTGTGTGCTCCATCTATGGAGACCAATACAGAGGTAGGAAGGCCAGGAATAGACTGGGCCTACATGATGAAAATAGTCTGGCATGAGCATAGGGCTGCCTCGGGGCAGACTGTGAGATGCCTTGGTTAAAGCTCTACGCAGGTGGGTCCTACAGCATCTGAGGGTGAAGTTGGAGAATATAGCAACACATTTATTCCTGTCGGGAGGCCCTCTCAGGGCCCACCCTCCTCACTGCCCCTGCCAAGAAGAGTTGCAGCAAACACCTGAGCCTCTGAGCGATCTGCCGGGTCTGCACTCTGTAGACCACAGGATTGAGGGCCGGGGGAACCACCACGTAGAGGTTAGCCAGCAGGATGTGGATGTGGCTGGGCACTGTGTGGTGACCGAAACAGTGAGTGAGGAAGGAGAAGAGGGCAGGTGTGTAGAAGAGAACAATGATGCTGGCATGGGCCCTGCAGGTACCCAGGACCTTGCCACGGGCACGATGGGATGGCAGGCGGCAGACGGCACGGAGAATGAGGGCATAGGAAGCACCTATGAGCCCTAGGTCTAGGGCTGGGGAGAGCAGCGTGGTGGCCAGTCCGTACCAGATGTTGGGGTGAGTGTCTCCACATGCCAGCCGAGCCACCGCCATACGCTCACAGTAGGTATGGGGCAGGGCTCGCTGCCCACACAGTAAGGCAGTCTTTGGAGCAGGATCACAGGGGTCACCATGACACAGGCACCGCGGGTCACAGCAGCCACAGCCACTGTTCCTACCACACGCGGGGTCAGCAATGCCCTGTAGCGCAGAGGCTGGCAAATGGCCATGTAGCAGTCCACAGCCATGGCCAGCAGCACTGAGGACTCAGCAATGAAGGCCACGTGGACAACAAAGAGCTGGGCTAGGCAAGCTCCAAAGGAGATCTCACCCGACAGGCCCCAGAGCACAGCCAGAGCTTTGGGCACCGTAGATGTGGCCAGAACCAAGTCAGCAGCTGCCAGAAGCCCTAGAAGCTGGTACATGGGTGCCCGAAGCACCTTGTCAGCTGCCACCAGTCCCAACAGAAGGGCATTCCCCGCCAAAGCTGCCACGTACAGCAGGCACACAGGCACAGAAAGCCAGACATGCAGAGCCTCCAGTCCCGGCACCCCCAGAAGGACAAAGGGCCCAGGCCCAGGGATGAGAACTGTCTGGTTGAGAGCAGGCAGTGCAGGATCCAGCTCCATCTCCTGATTGCATCTGGCTCTTCCTGCAGGACATAAATGAAACCTGTGAGAGGCAACTACCAATTCTGCAGAGATTTTAGATAGGTGGGACGTGGATAGGGCTTAGGATGCTGTAGCATTGGCAGACCACCCTCTTTGTGTTAGACATTGTTCTGGGGATTTGGCACCTACTAACCTATGGATTCCCCAGCACAGTCTCATGGGTTTGCTAATATTCCTATACGATAGATCAAAGAATCTAGTTTCTGAGAGTTCATAATCTTACTCCAGGTGGTAAATAGAAGAGCTAAGATTTGAATCAAAACTCATTTGACTAAAGACCACACTCTTCTGACAATCCTCTCCTCTGGGTAGAATATTCCCTCATAAGATCAAGCACATGGGGACATTAGGGTATGTTTTTCTTTAAATCACCTGTCCCAGAAAAAGTCATTTGTGTTCTCTAAGCTTAATCCCTCCAACTACAGTATAGCTGCTGCATTCCCTCCAGCCTGGGGGAGATGTAAGCCAGAAGGAAGGACATAAGGATGGCTGTTTCCTACTCTGTTCACACTGACAGATGCTCAGGCAAAGTTCCTGTTCCATGATCCATTTTCAGAAGCCACTATTTAAGCTCAGACCCACTCTACCAAACATTCCATTCCTTCCAGTCTATTCAGTACTTCTACCCAGATGCCCATGGTTTCTGGTATCCCTCCCTCCAGCTCTGGTCCACAAGAGCTCTAGGCACCTGGTTCATGGAATTTAATTTTTTCTTTAACCAGCACAGGCATCTGTGGCTCCTCTTTCCTCTGTCCTTTGTCCATGGGTAGATACTTTGGGTTCTACAGAACACAGTCTGGGGAAACCCAATGCCCAGTAAGGACACAGGAGAGCATCAGGGCTGGGCTGCAGTGAGAGGGCCTGGGATCAGATGCCACAGTGACAGTGCAACTGACAGTATGACTGGTGGTCAGGTTAAAGTGGTGGGGGTGGGGGCAAGGGCAGAGTTTGCTTTCCTGGGTTTAACGGAATAAAGAGAAGCCAAAAAGAAGACTGGTAAGGTGGACTTTCCATGTTCTACCTGAGAGTTATGTTCTTGAACTTCATGAGAGAGAGAATCTGGTATCCTAACCTGTCTTGGAGACTGAGGGACCCAGGGCAGGTGAACAGAGAATCAGATCTCTGGCCTTGGGTCCTTACCTCAAGCTTCCCACACAGCCTTCTCTGCACCTCTGCCTCCAAGACCAACACCTTGACTCCTTAGGAGTAGAGACAGGCAATTAAACCAGACTAGACTCTCCCATTTTGGAGTCTTGTTAGTTTAGGAACCAGTGCCTCCTTCTGAAGGATGAGGCTTTGCTGAATCCTGGGGCCTGGCCCTGTCTCTCTCATGATGTGGGCCCTACTAGCTCCTCTGGACCCTGGGAACATTCTGCCAGGCCCCAGTTTACCACAGGTCAAGCCTAGCTTTTACAGGGAAGGAGGATGTCAACTCCCTTTGGGGCTGGGAATGTCTCTCCGGAAACCACAGGGCAAGCACAACTTGTACCCAGGCAGGGGCCTCTTAAGCAAGTCTTGTATTCAGGGTGTGGGCTCTGCTAGCACATTTCCTCTTGGAAAAATTCCAGAAACAACTCTCCCAGTTCCCCAAGTGCCCACAGCACACACTTCTTCCATTTCCTCCTATAGGCTAAGTGAAGGAGAAAAGGAGGAAGCTGGGGACCCTCTCACACCTTCCAGGCTCAGTGCCTGCCCTGTATCTGGTTCTCTCCAGGCATAACTGCACCTTTCTCATCTTCCATCTGCTGCCTCTGCTCTCTTGTCTCCCCAGCCCCTCACCCCACATCCAGGCCTCACCAGCTCAGCTTCCCCTGCGAGTCGAGAGTTCAGCAAGGGACAGCCATAGCACAGGGAGAAATAAAGTGGCGTCTCTACTCTCCCTGAGCTCCCAGGCACAGGCCCGGGCTGTCTGTGGCTCAGGTTTCTGGAGCATCTCCTTGGTGGTGATGCCACCGTAGAGGCTTTACACTGTCTTGTGATCTTCCTAGGATGAGGAAACTCACATATAAAAAGGATAGGGTCACATAGATCTGGGGCTAGGAACAAAATTTCCAGGACAGTTTCTTCTCTCAGATTCTTAGCCTTGTTCCTCTCTTGACAACAGTTTTCTTCTTGGCAGAAGGAGCTACCTGTGCCCTCTCACAGATTCTAAAGCTCTGTTTTGACTCTGAGTTTCTGTTCCTACCCTAAGAGTGTGCTCATTCTAACTCCATTCACACGTGCACTTGGGGCACTGGTGGCCCAGATACCTGCATGAACCAGCTGCAGGCTGAGACTTGTCCCTACCACCTGCTACCTCCTCAACTATTGGGTTCCAGGCCTGAGCTCACTACAAAGTCACTATCTCCTGTGTCTTTTTCTGTTGATCATCCTAAGGATGAGCCTGGCTCCTAAAGGCCAGTGTACTCAGCTCACATATTGTGTTTTGCCTAAGAGGCTTGAGGGACAAGGCATTCCCTCTAGGTCAGAGTAGAACATCAAAGAACATATTAAGTGCAACTGGATGCACTAAGGGAAAAAAAGAAGGCCCAGTGTAACAGTCCAAGAAATGAATCTGAATGTGTGTTCAGTCTCAGGTTTGCTATATGATTTGGGGTGAATCAATTAATAAGTTAGAACCATGGTTTAATCAGAACACATGGTCCTCACCTTGATTTTGGAAGAGGTTGAGCTGGGAGGGAAACATGGCACAATGTTACATTTTTCTTGTTTCTGCTTATTTCCATTTCAGCACAGTGGCAACATCCAGGACAGGCTCTGAAGCCAGAGCATCTAGGTTCAAATCCTAGTCCTGCCACATATAAACTGTGTGACTTTGGACCAGGGTCTCAAGTTCTCTGTAGCTCAATTTCCTCATCTCTAAATTACAGATAATAATAAATGCATCTGTTATACATGGAACATTGTAGGGATTAAATAAAATGACAAATGTAAAATAATCACATAGGACACACAGTGCCTACAGCACAGTAAGTGTCCAACACATGTTAAATGTTATTGTTATCATCAGCACTCTTATTACATCCCTCTCTAGTCTCTTTCCACTACATTCTTAGTTCTCAGTTTTATACTCTGATCAATAGTCCTTTAATATATCTTAAAATTTTAAAAAGAGAGTTGTGTTGTGAACTAAGTATGTTTAGAAGCAGAATGGTCCAGAGTTTGAAAAAATAGAATGACCAAAAGGCAGGATGAAAGGTTCAGATTAGATCAAAGAAAGAACTTTCTTTGCTAATAGAACCAAAGGCTGATTACAGGATTGTTTCTAACTAAAACAGAAAAAGTGGCATCATTTTCCCCAGGCTCAAGCTTTCCACATCATTCTGACCTGGAATGGGGAGACCGAGGAAGGGAGTGGTGACCCTCGGCCCCAGCTCTCAAACTGAAAGGCTGCACCAGCCCTCCACTACATGCTCTCTTTTCTACCCCAAAGTTGCTCTCTGAACCAAAGGCTGAGAAACTCATTTTCATCAATTCTAAAAGGCTTTCGGGGGGCATATTCTCAGGTATTGGCACTTTTGACCTTCAGTGTTTGGCTCAATGTAGAATAAATCCAGGTAGGATTCAGGCGAGGAGACCTTGGCAGGAGCCCCCAAAGCTGTGTCTAGGTTGTCACTCATCGTGGCTGAGGAATTCCTACTCACCTCTCTGCTGTGGAGCTGGGCTTAAAGACAAGGAGTGGGCATCCTGTTGCTATCCACCCAATTCTGCTTCGGTGTCTGCTGCTCCAGCCTGGCCATTCAGCTGACAGTGCCCCTGGGCCCTAGGAGACTCCAAAGATGCTCCTGTGGCAAGCCGGGAGGCAGCAGCTATGGGTGATAAGCATTTATGGGTCCCTGCTGTCAGCATTTCAGGTGCCATGGACCCTGAGCCCCTGGCGGGATTGAGGATCTGCTGGTCTCAGCTGTGAACTGTTAGTGAGGAATTAACAGAGATCTTAAGTTCTCTCTGCAGACTTTTCCGGGTCCCAGGTTTATGTAACTGGTATGCTCAGGACCTGGGGAAAGGTAGAGACTGAGCAGGGAGGTCTCTGAAGAACCACTGGTTGTGGCAGCAGCAAACGCAGATAGAGATGTGCTTCACTCTACAAGAATTACAAACCCAGTTCCCATCTGGAAGTTGCCAGCTGTCATTCTTTAGTATTGTTCTGCTCCTTAGCCTTCTAAAGAGACAAAGGAGCATAATGGAAAGACTTGAACTTTTGAATAAGGCTCCACTGCAGTGTAACCTTGAGCACTCTCCTTAACCCTTCTGAGCTTAGTTTTGCCGCTGTACAATGAGGATTAGTGAGAGCATCTTCCCTGAAAAGTGCATCTTCCCTGAAAAGTGGCTGTACAGATTAGCATAACAGGCATAAAGCACCTATCAGGGTGCCTTGATCTCAGGAGACTTGACACTACATTACACAATGTTCTGTGTCTTGGTAAGAGTCATTTTTAAGACCCACTCTGCTTACCTGACATGGATCTGTTGTACCCTAATGATAGACATTCTTAGTTTCACAACCCCATCCCTCCTTCAAAAAATACACACTCTCATATTTAGAGCAACATAATAAAATATGGTAATGGCAAATATTTTACAATATCTCACCACAGTTTATGGTTTTAGTCCCTAGTTTGAAAAAAAAATTATTTGTGTATACACTTACAGAAAAAATTCACAACATACCAAAACAACAACAACAACAAAATATTCTCATACACTTGTGGTTAAGTTTTTATACTCCAGAGTAGTCCTATAATCCCCTCTCATATTGGGCCTTTTGCTTGTGGGATTTTGTGTGTGAACATTACAATGTAAGGTATATGGGAGTAGTTCTTGCGATGTGACCCAGAGACCATAAACAAGAAGTCACTTTTCCAGTGTGCTGATTTAGTCCTGGGGGTGCTCAGTGAGGAGCCCAGCCTGCATTCTCTCTTGAAATAGCCTCTGCCCTCAGCAGGCTGCCCACTTTCCAATGACAGTGTAACTTTACACATTGAGGAGCTAGTTCATGATATAGAAGTCCAACTCACAGAACAAATAAAGCTCACAAAGTCTGTTTCATTGCAACTTGATGAAAGCACAGATTTGCTAACATAATAATTTTAATATATGTATGATTTGTACATGACTATGATGTGAAGGAAGAATTATTTTTTCAACTCCCTTATGAACAAACCTAACTGAACTGTATATACAATTATGAAGCACACAATGTCAACAAGTGTAGTTTAGAGTTCAGTTTGGTATAAAAGCATGTTCTGATGAAACACTAACAGGTACAGGCAAATTTTCTGTAGTAGTTAGCAAAATTAAAGAGCTTACACCTGAATGTAAATCAAAAGGCTTACTATGAAAAAAAAAAAGTCAGCTAAACTGAATAATGTATTTAGTCCTATAATAAGAATGACAAATTATATAAAGCATAATGTGATAGAACAAGATTATTCTCTTTATTATGTCATAACATGGATGTTGAGCAAAATAAGGAGTTTTTCACTGATGCTAAACAATAGTTAATAAGGGAAAAATTTCTATAAAGATGTGTGAACTGTGGAATGAACTTTTAGAGTTTCTTCAAAATAAGAAAACTTTAAATTTTTTTTTTATTTCAGCATATTACAGGGGTACAAACGTTTAGGTTGCATATATTGCCTTTGCCCCACGCAAGTCAGAGCTTCAAGTGTGTCCATCCCCCAGATGGTGCACACCGCACCAATTAGTTGTGTATATACCCATCCCCTCCTCCCCTCCATCTGGCTGACACCCGATGAATGTTATTACTATATATGCACTTAAGTGTTGATCAGTTAATACCAATTTGATGGTGAGTACAAATGGTGCCCATTTTTCCATTCAAAATAAGAAACCTTTTGATCCCAACTTTTTAAGAATGTATATTGTATGCCAGATTTTCTTATTTATCTTTTGTATTTTTAATATTCTCAATATATCATGCAACATGTTTTCAATAGTAGGTACAATTTAGAGGCAAATATAGAAGTTAGAAAGTTTGAAGATCAGAATTTCTACAAAATATTATGTCATATTCCATATAATAATAATTTTAATAAAATAAGTGATGGACTATATATTGCATATCTACAGAAAGTTAACACTGAACAGCTTACTAATTTAATAGAATGTTTTGAATTTTATTTTCCATTAAAAAATAATCCATACATAGGAAATTCAAGCTTTCAGAATATATTTGTTATCTTGAAAAATGAATTGAATTTCTAGAAAACATAGCATTTTTTGGCTAATTGTGAATAAAATATAAATATAATTATTTTGGAAATGATGAAATTTCTTTAAAATCACTTCTTCCATTCCTGTTAATAGACCTTTGTAAGATAGATTTCTCTACTATGAACATTAAAAAGCAAAACCTAATCACACAAAACACACACAGAAAAATTGTTTAATCATATATTATTGCCTGCAAGTAGCGTCGTCATTGATTCAATCAGGGTTAGATAAATTTTCAAGCAAGATGCAAGCTCGTTCAATACATTAAAATTTTAAGACTGATATATATGGTATTCCTTTCAAAGGTGTGTCTAGACTTTCAACATTGGGACTGCAGTATTTTATCCATAAATTTTTGTTTTACTATAATTGCAAAATGACAACCATCTCATGAGTCTAATACATTAGTCCTCTACATTAGTCATCTAAATGCCTGGACACTTTCAAACAACAATGTGTGTAATTTTGGTAAGTCTTTTATTTATTTCTTAAGTCATGTTTATTATGGTTATATTTATTGAATCTTTTTTTTTTTGAAATGGTGTCTCACTCTGTCACCCTGGCTAGAGTGCAGTGGCATCATCATAGCTCACTGCAACCTGAAACTCCTGGCCTCAAGTGATCCTCCTGCCTCAGCCTCCTGAGTACCTGGGACTAGAGGCATGCGCCACCATACTAACTTTTCTATTTTTTGTAGAGTCAGGGGTCTCACTCTCACTCAGACTGGGTGGAACTCCTGGCCTCAAGTGATCCGCCCACCTTGGCCTCCCAGAGTGCTAGGATTTATGGAATAATTTTTATGTCTTTTGAATAAAATAGGAAATTTGAGGCTTGAATTTTCTGTGTGTATTTCATAAAATTTTTTTAGTAGATTATGTTACTGCATTTTGCAACAGTATTAATCCACAGTTTTTAGAAAAAATATTTTTAAAGCTCTTCTTTATCAGTAGTTAGAGAAAAACTGATCTAGAGGCCTTTCTTCCCATGTGTTCACATATATGAATGCCTACATTTGTGGTTCAGTGGTTTCCTTCTGCAGACAGAGGAGCTAGTGTGATTGTTTTCACCTTTGGGTATGTTCTGCCAAGTTATGATATAGAAATAAAGTAGTGGGGAACCAATCTCACTATGTAGTGATATCAGATCCTTGGACTGAACACTACCAGAAATATAGTTCATGTTTTTATATCCACCTGTCTGACTTCTATGCCTCTCTCTCAATTAGTTTGCAAGAGGAAATAGAGATGTGTGATTAATAATTAATGTTCAAATGCCAACAATAGCATCAACTATGAGACAGTTTAGAAACCTCTTCTATGGATGTTCCAGTCCATTAGCTACATTTGCCAAACACTTTGGCTTATGAGCACCCATATTTCTCACTGCCAACCCCTCTGAGTAATGTCATCATTAAAATGGATGATTCTTCCACCAACTTAGACAAATCTTTGAAACACATGATTCCCCACCTAAGCTCCAGCAATCCCCTCTGGCTGGCAGGTCTCAACCCCTATTCTTGAGGCTCAATTTCTTTTTGTTCCTCAAGGCACGTCAGAGAAATAGGCTCTTCCAGAAAGCTTTCCATGACTCCACAGAATGGTTGAGGAAGCCTCCGTTGCACTCCTCTGATACCATACTCCAATCATTGCAATATATAACATTAAATTATCTGTGTAAATTATCTACATGCATGATTTACTCTTCTTGCTAAGCTATAAGCTTCTAGGTTGTAAACAGTGTGTATACATGCTCCATATCTATACTTTTAGTTTGTATGCATTTTCTTTCATATAACAGAAGCTTTGTGAATGTTATTGGACTAAAATTATGGTAGATAAGACATCTGTAACTTTATTTTAATAACCTAGGTTCAAAATGGCAAATACAAGGAATAAAAACCCTCAACTGCCTCCTTTGTTCAAAGACATACACTATAAATCTATTCCATCACTCATTTTTAATAAGACCTACATGATTCTTCTGGACACAGGAACTACTCCTAATTGTCATGGACATATGACATAAAGCATATATGCAATATTTGGTCTAGGTACAAGTTGCAAGTATCCAGGTTAAGGTGCAGACAAATGGGATGGGAGAGTGAGCAGGACTAAATCTCAGGGAATAAGGAAAATCTAAAGAATGGTTAGATGTGGAAAGTCCGGAAGAGAAGGTGCTAGGGACACATTCATTGATCCCTACTGTATGTAAAATACAGTACTAAATTCTGAGGATGGGAAGATAAA
>CAUYRT010045384.1:0-12504 GCA_963574885.1 Lepilemur ruficaudatus
AGAAAAAATTAGCCGGGCATGGTGGCGAATGCCTGTAGTCCCAGCTACTCGGGAGGCTGAGGCAGGAGGATCGCTTGAGCCCAGGAGTTTGAGGTTGCTGGGAGCTAGGCTGACGCCACGGCACTCACTCTAGCCTCGGCAAGAGAATGAGACTCTGTCTCAAAAAAAAAAAAAATACATATTTTATATAAGATACAAATATTTTATATAAGATATACATCATTAATATATTTTATTTATTTCTTTTAATAATTTATATCTTCTTTAAACTGCTATAGCATTGGTCAATTACATATATTTCAGCCTTGATTTTCCTAAAAGATATATCAAAGGAAAGTAAAGAAATGGAAACAAACAAAACGAAAATTTGGAATAAAAAAGGAAAAAGCAGGAAACAAGAAGACTCTGCTGCTCATGGAAGTACTACAAGTGAACAAAGTTTGTCTGGTCAAACTTAAAAAAGGGGAGATGAGAACATCTGAGGTAATGTCACGCAGCAAAAACAGACGTTTGTAAAATTCAAACGCGAAGCTCTCCTTACTTCTTCTGCATTTGGGGAGGAAAGGCTAAACAACCTGTCCAAGCCCAAAACGGATTAAAGACCACTCAGTTTTATAAATGGGGTGGTCTTTCAGAAAATAACATAGTCGGCTAGTCATACACGGGAATAGGCAGAATCCGATCAGGAAAAGAGAGGAGAGACAAAGGCAGCTAGACCAAATGGTTATGTATTTCACAAACCACAGCAGTTGTGAGTTACCACATGTTTAAGTGAAACTTGGGTAACAGTATTTTCAAGAGAATGACCGTAATCAAGAAAGATACGTTTTTTTTTTTTCTTTTCCAGATTCAGCTTATGATTGTAATCTTACCTTGTTCTAAACAGCTTACAAGGCAAAGAAAAGACAAAGTCCATTCTATATCTAGAGATAACAAAAGATGTCAGGCCTGTAAAGCAATAGGCTGAATTTGCTCCTTGGAAGGAGGAGAAAGAAAATGATATTTCCAGGTTGCCAAGCTTATAATCAGTTTGTGAAAAGGGAGCAAAACAGCTATGTTATTCACACGCGTGCATGCAGGCACACACGTGCACACCACTCCAGTAAAATCAACATGCTGTCACCGAAATACCACTGACCTGGGAGGCAGGACAACTGGTTTTCACCAAAGCTCGGCCGCTGTCTAGCTGAGTGACCTTGGACAAGTCCCAATGTCCCTGCGTCTGATTTTCCTTCCTTTGGGGAAATAGTGGTATATAATAGGGGGGTGCTAGAATTTCCCAAATATAAGCAAAATTATGGTTTTCCTTACAGCTCTTTATTGCACATTTATCATTATAAAATGTGAATGCAGCCTATGAAAATAAATGAATCAGAGTTATACAGGGCTTCAAAATTACTCTCATTTTACTTTGCAAATTACTTAGGGTAAATATTGCTGGGGTTTGTGTTTGTTTTTAAAAATACACATGTTGCAGGACTAAACTGTCTTATGCAAATATTTATCTTCCAGAACATTATATGTTCCTCAGTGTTTGTTTAAAATCCAAAAAGTTTCCAGTAACTGAAAGATTTCTATTTAATATGCAATTCCTTAATGAACGACTCTAATAATATAAAATTGACCTATAGAGGCCATTTTGACAAAAGGTTGGAACCATGTGGTGAAAGTCTAAAGAACCTACAACCCAAATACAGTTTGGGCAATCCTAAGATTTTGGAAAATACTGCATTCCTAGAAAACATGTTTTTAAGCTACTGCCATGTCCCTTCACACTGCTGCATATTTAAAAGTAATCACACTCCCCTTGTTGGTTTCCACTGTTTTATTCATTCTAAACTCTTCTACCAGTGAACCATGGCACGGTTTCCCCGAATCGCTTTAAATGTTGCGTATATCCTGGCAAAAGTCCAAAATTCTAGCCAACATCAGCATTTTCCAGTTACCCTTAATCAACTCTATTGCCTTTCGAAAGTGGAGACAATGCACTTGACCCTTGGTCGGTGGAGTGCGTGTGTGTGTGGGTTTTCCTCAGGAGGGGTTACGGATTTGCGCTAATCCATGCGGCACCTTGCGTAGCACCTTCCCCCACTCTGACACCCAACTGCAGACATTCACAAGCCAGCGGGCTAGGGTGAGGCGTTCAGTGGCTAGGAAAGAGAGTGAAGGTAATTGGTTCACGAGAGGCAGGAATTCCCTCTCTGGCCTCATTAGCAACAGGGCTGAGCAGCCAAGACTAAAGTCAACGTTGGCCAAATACACCTGGCTAATCTTGTAAAGAAGAAAGACCTGCTCATTAACTGAGCTTAGAAAGGTGTGACCTACAAACCCAAAGAGCTATTTTCAGGTCCTCCATGGTACAAATTCTGTGATCAAGTTACAAATTCCATGTGGTTCTTCATAAGGTCCCTTCAACAAACTTTTGATGCTGGACTGTTGGGGCCAGTGGCCGTATTATTCATTAAGCGCACACACACACACCCCACCTGCATGACACAGGACTGAACAAAGCATGATGGAAGTTAACCTGGGCACAAGGTACCCACCCGACCACCCACTCTGATCAGACACCACAACACAGTGAAGCACACCACTGATGCTCATTTCTAAGAGTCTCAGGGGTAGCAGGGTCTGGGAGCCGCCGAGCCTCTGCAGCTCACTGTCCAAACGGGGCACGATTCAACGCTGGTCATTCATCCCACGTGGACTACCCACGGTCACTAATGCAGTCAAGCACCGGTTTATTCCTTTAGTTATCATCTGAAAATAAAATGTAAGGGTCCATTTTCATTATGAGCTTGGGAATAGATGGAAGTTGGAAAGAGAGAGAGGGAAAAGAAGGGGAGAGAGAGAGAGAGGAAGGAAGGAAGGAAGTTACTTGCTACAAAGACAAAACAAATTGTGGAATCTAGAAACATTCAGGGCTGACTTCCAACACCCCTGTCACTGCTGTCAGTTTTAGGAAATAAAACTCTTATCAAACACAAAAAGGTGCAAGGGGAAGCCAGTGTTTCTGGGCTTTACACAAACTGGAGACTGCAGGTTTCTAAAACAGGATTAGGCAACCTTTTCCTCAGGCAGCTTTCGCCCTTCTCGTCCCCTTCACTTTGACCCTGTGCCGAGTCAGGCTCTGCAGATCAAATGTCACCAGCGCGGCCCCCAAACAAGGCACAACGGGTGCAAGGTGAGAGAGCAGGACTGCGGGGTCTCAGAGAAAACTCTTCTTTATTTGAGGAAAGGAGAGCTGGGCGGGTAGACCACCACTGCAGGCCTTATCCAGGTGTGCGGCTGGGGAGGGGTCCCCAGGTGAGGCCCAGAGGACCTCCGTGGGCGGCTACACTCCCACATACCCAGTACAGCACCTTTGCCAATGTCTGAAGGCCACCGAGGAACCGGCGTCACCCAGCAAGGGCCACTCAGGGCCACCCTCAAGGGGCCACACGTCTTTTCTTCCTTCCGTGACATCAAAAAGGAGTGCTTGCGGAGAACTATTGCTGACACCACGACCCCACGCCCTCTGTAACCAAACAGCTGGTTGGCTACTTCTCAGTAGCACACCTTGAAGCATTCCAGCACATTCCAGCACATTCCAGCACATTCCAGCAAGGTCCAGAGAGAGAGAGGACAGCTGCTGGACCATTCACCCCTACAGTGGTCATCACATCTCATATTTACGAGGACCTTAGGCAACACAGGTTTGAGCTCTGGCTGTGTGCATCTCTACCGGTTGGAAGGACAGATCTGAGGTTTCTTTCTCAACCCAGAAAAGGCCTCTTAAACCAAACCGACTTAGCGAGTCCCAGGGGAGGGGCCCATACAAACAATCAATTTCATAAGAGGCCAAAGGGCAGCCCAGGAAAGAAGCGAAATCTGCAGTTCCTCTTCAGCTGGGGCCTCTCCAAGGGGCTTCGCTCTTGGTTTCGAGGACATAGAAATTCCAGCGCGGACGGCACACCCATGTTTAAACACACATTTGAAAATGTCGGTGACTCACAGATTATTTTCAACCACTGATCATCACCCTGAGTGTGGATGTTTAGAAAACTTGGCCCCGTGAATGGAGACTGAACAACCACTGAGTGCAAGATCCCGCCTCGAGTTTGAAGCTAAACACTCACACAAACAGCACGCAGGTTTCCACGTGGAGAACGTGGAATTATTTTTCTCACGAACAGCATCGCAAAAATAACAGGCTCTAATAATTCAACCTCTGTACTTGCTCCCCCTGCCCCAATTCTCTCTCTTTTGTGTATTCCTTCGTCTATATTCCCCACGCCCTTCAAATCAGACTTGGCCTCTACTGCCAAGAAACGAGACAAAAGTCAAAATAAAAAGACAAACCTAGTAACATGAATAGTCACTAACACCTACTCAGCACTTGCTATGGAAAAAGCAGTGTTTTGTTCCTATTGTGTTGGCCCCTTTAACCAAAGCAAGAACACAAGGAGGTGAATTGTTGCCATTTTACGGATTCAGGAACTAAGGCAGAGTGTTCCAGTAACTTCTCGAAGAACACATAGCTAGTAAGAGGCAGAGCCAGGGCTCAAACTCAGGCAAGTTAACCACTGCACTACACTGCCTCGAAGATATATTAACCAGAGAAGTTAATTGTTCACTTCTCAGCTGCTAAGGGTCCACAAGTTGGTTATATAATGGGTTTTCAAGGTTAATTTTAACTTCGTGGGATTTATGCATTGACTTTATAGCAACATGCTACACTTATACCACTTACAACTAACAACTGAAAAGAATAATAAATTAAATCCCTTCTCTCCTGCTATGCAGTGTTTCTTTCATGGCAACAACTCAGTCTCAGGTACTTTTCCTAGAGCCTCTCTACTAAGTAAAAACGCATTTTGTTTAGATTAAAAAACAAACACATTTTAATAATCCATATCTCAAATATTTTATTTCACAACTAGATATAACAATGGGAATGAAATAGCTTCTCAATTTTTGACTATCATCTGTAATCATCAGATGAACTCAGGATGAGACTTGCTAAAAGCTCTGGAAGATGGAAGAAATGGTAAATTACATTAAAGACTACTCTTAATGCTGGAAGTTGCTCCAAAAAAAAAAAATGCTCTCTGGTAAACTTTTAACATTTTCATGCCTCTTTATATTTAGAACATGCCTTTCTAAAATTTGAAGCTAAGCATATGTCAAAAGATTTTTTTTCAAAGACAACTTTTAAAACCGTAACTGCAAATGTAATACAAGTTCATTGTATAAAAGTATTGCAAACACTATAGCATAAGTAAATCAAAAGCAAGACTGTTTTCCACGCACCCTCCGGCCTCCAGCCCTAAGGCAGTTTATTCTTCAGAAGTGGCCACATCATGGCAGTCAGTGATGGTACCGGGTGGGGGGCGGTAGGGGCCCGTGGAGACTTAGATCTTCCTAATCCTCATTATCCCCACCTGTCCCCCAGGTGAAAAGACTGTAAGTCACATAGCAAAGCTGGTTAAGAGCAGAAACACCCTTGAACAAGGCTGCCTGGGTCTCAATCCTATCCACTCCACTTATGAGCTGTTTGACCTTGAGCTCATAAATTACGTAACCTCTCTGTGCCTCAGTTTCCACACCTGTGAAGTCAGGATAACAGCAGTTCTTACCCTCATGGAGTCACGACAACGGTTAAATAAATTACACAAGCTAATATTTATAAAAATAATTAGAACAATGCTGGCCCAGAACTTCTATTTAGGTGTCTATTAAATGGCATTTTTAAAATAAATTAATACCCACCGAGTAGAAAGCAAAACCACGGAAGCATGTGCCTAAAAGCGCTCAAGCAACTTAACACATAGAAAAAAGAAAACTGCAAGAAAGAGAAAATAGATTGCGTTTTTATAAACCCATAAGGGTCCTACTTATGGAAATAAAGACTCCCTTTTTTATTAATCCATCCTGGCTTGTGGTTCAAACCCTAAAGCATCACAGTCCTAGACACGAGCTCATGTATTCAGGTACCAGGTAAAAAAAGTGAATTTTTCTAACTATTTGCATCTATCATATTTTTACTACTCTGCAGCATATGACTGAGGTCAAAACCAGCAGGCTTGCTATGCAATCGCAGCTTCAAGCAGGAGATCCCCTTCAAATAGAATGCACTCTCTCTGCCACTCCCCACCACACATGGTGATGGCAATTGTTGGTATGTGTCCTCCCAGGCTCTCAGAGAGTTGGGTTTTTCTCAAAGAGACAAATTATATAACTAGAGACACAAAAACCCGTGCTTACTTTAAAAATATTACCAACAGGCTGGGCATGGTGGCTCATGCCTGTGATCCTGGCATTTTGGGAGACTGAGGCAGGAGGATCACTTGAGGCCAGGAGTTTGAGACTAGCCTGAACAGAAGTGAGACCCCATCCCTACAAAAATGAGTGGTAATATATTTTGGGAAATCGGCTCACTACAAATTGTGACTGTAAACATTGTACTGTAAATGCTTTGTAGTTTTCCCCCAATAAAATAAAAAAAAAAAAATGGAAACATTAGCTGGGTGCAGTGGCTTTGCAACTGTAGAGTCCCAGCTACTCGGGAGGCTGAGGCAGGAGGATCGCTTGAGCCAGGGAGTTTGAGGTTGCTGTGAGTTATGGTAATGCCACTGCACTTTAGCCCAGGTGACACAGTAAGACCCTGTCTCAAAAAAAAAAAAAAAAAATTACCAACAAACATTGAGAAAACCATTTTCCCTAATGATGCCTAAAATGGATAGCTTCAGTGTCAAGTTTGGTATGTGTGTTCTGGCTTAAACTTTCAAAGGGGCAAATATAAATTTTTCCAAAGGAAACAATTCCTACAGCACAAAACTATCAGGGCTCCATCCACAAAAACATTCTATAAAATGTCAAGACATTTATAAGACTAAAGTGTGCTATAAAACAAAATGACATAAATTACAGGATATTGCTATTTGTTGATTCTGAGCACAACAACATGTAACTATCTTTCCCCCAAAGTACTCCTGGGATTACTCAAATACGAGGGTAGGGCGTAGAGAATTATTTTTCTGTTTGGTGAGTGGCATTTTCCTGGTCAAAAGGAAACCTTAGAAGCATACCCAAAACCAAAGTAATAAATGTGGCAATGGCCTGGACGGACAGATGACAAAGGTTACGGCCACAATTCACACGCGTGTTTCCAGGTCCCGCAAGTCATAGTTTCTGTTCAATACGTAAATTTCCGGCATACAAAACACACTATCTTTAGTTAATCGTTCAAATGCAATTTGCATTTCTATTCAAAAAACCAATTTCGTTTTGGGAAGCAAATGCACAAAAATAGACAAAGAGTCATTGCTATATACGTGGCACTGATAATATACTATGATGCTATCGAAGTGTCTCAGACATAAAACCTTTCATTCTTTTGATCTCTATCATCTATTACCGAGGTTCTAGTACCATTCAGATGAAAAGAATTCAAAGGATAGAATATATCATTAAAGCAAATCCCTGAATATTTTTTCTTATTAAATGCGTCAATCACCTCTAAACCATCTCCTCTAAAAATTGTTTACATTTTCAGCATCTAGTACCTTTGTTTTATTCTAACTTTCCGCAACAATATTCTACCACACATGCCACCCCTCCTTTTCTTTGGGTGAAAGTTACGCATTCAGAGATACAGAGATAATTATCTCATAGAGATACAGAGATAAATAAAACAAAGTGCTGCCTTCAACAAAATTAAGTCTAGCCTGAAAAAGAACTATACAGAGAACTAATTACTACCACTACTATTGAACATTGTTCTCTGAAGCAGAACCAATGCAATACAGCAGGAAAAAGAAATATGGAAAAGGTACCGATATTGTTATCAGTGAGATTTCAAATTTCTTGGTATTTTTTAAATGTAACAACAAAAACATAACCCTAATGAGATTTCAACAGGGTGATCAAACATACAATACACAAAAATGCAGATCTATATACTAAAAGTAATCAGTAAGAAAATATGAATGAGCTACATCTTTCTTTTCTAGGTACAGACAACACAGCTACAAAATTTTCATAAGAAACAAAAAGGAATACTTGAATAAAAGGATACTGAAACTGTTTTCCTTGATGGGGAGATGTAATACAGAAAGGTAATTAGCTACTCTAAATTTCAATCAAATCAAAAAAGGGAATGACTTTTAACAAAAAAATCAAAAGGTGTTTTAGAAAAAGTATAAAACAATAAAAGCAAATAAAATTTTTTAAAGTACAGTATTATGACATAATTGATATTTAACATATTATAAACCATAATAATTAAAATAGTATGGAACTGGCAAAGAACTAAGCAAAATAATAATACTGATGATTTTTATAATGATAACAAGTATGTGAGTGCTTACTATATGCCAGGTGCTTTATATTTAGTTACCAAATAATTTATCATCCTTAGATTCTTCTGAAATATGTTATTTTAATATTAACAATGATATAAGCAGAATAATCTTAGTAGTCCATAACCCTGCACTTTAGTTTTGTGGCCATACCCCTCTTTTTTACCACATCACCAGTAAATTTTTGGAAGAATGTTAGGAAAAATATTGGTCTTATTATTTTCATAAAATTGCCTGCAGTACTCTTCAAAGCTGTATTTTATGGTTAATAAATATGAAATTTATTTATTGATACCTTCAAATGTCAATATCTCTGGCCCATGATATTAATTGAGAATATGCTCTCTCCATGGGTACTAAAGTATCTGCTAACTATAGCAAATTGCCCTAAGTTGAAGATATTCTCAATTTTATTATTGTGTATTGACAGGTATAAATATTTTAGCCAACATATTTTTAAGGTCATCTTTTTATAATAACTGAATTCTGAGTACCTTTCTTCGAGAAATCTTTTTATAAGACAAAAACTCATTAAATACATTAACAAGCTTTATAATTGTTTGAAATGTTTGGCCAAACTTGGATGCTGCAAAACTGCATGCCTTATTAATATCATTTTATTTCTGCACATAATTCACATTATCTGATTTGAAATAGGAGCTCCATCAAACGATTCTTCCCACTGGTGAGATACTTCCAAGTACAGCCATAAAATTTCAAAATTAAAACATGTTTACTTTTCTGAGCTCTCATTATTTAACTTGTTCAGCTCTTCACTTGTTTTTGCAGGTATAAGAATTATAATATTGTCCATTTGCGCTCTTTTTTTCCCAATAATTATAATTTGCTAACAGTCTCAAAAGAAGTTGAGTAAGCGTGCTTGTACTCCATTCTTTGGGTTATTACAATTTCCAACTGATTTTGAACAAAATGCAACCAAAATTTAGAGTTCTCTTTCACGAAAGTTTAATAACATCATGAACACTTGTAGTGATTTACAAAATAGTTTCTCAAAGTCTCAAACATTTCTAAAACCTGATGGAAAGCTCAAGTATTCAACATCAGTCTCAACATAAGAAATTTGTAGTTTACCTATATATGTAAAATTATTTATAAATGTTGGTAGGTAGCTATAGTTTCTGTTTAAACGATACATGTTGTAGTTTGCACGCAATTATGAAATATGTGGCCACTATAATCACTTCCAAGCACGGATTTGCTCCATGGTAAAATCTGTTTTTACCACAATATGTTCCTCATCAAAATTCAAATTTATTTAATCACCAATAAAACAAGTAACTTTATCTTCAGTGTTAAACTTTTTAACAGAATTTACAATCATTCACAATAATGATAAATGTTTTACCTTGAACAGAATGAAATTCCAACAGTTTTAATTTGATTCCATGAATTGGATCAAAAAAAATCAAACTATTATTGGTATTACCTGAGTTTCTATTTGCAGCGTCCAATGATATTGATGTGAAATTGGCATCCTTTATTGTTTATAAAGAAGTTCTGTAAACAATGTAACACATTAATAGTTATCAATTCACTTTTTGAATGTGTTTAAGAAATCCTAGAACCCAACGTAAGTGAAATGAATTTCAAAAAAGTCATTTGATCTAAATGAAAAGTCATGCTTCACAAAGTAAAATATAAACGTGCTTTCTGCCATTGTGTGTGGGTACAGTCTTCTTAAAACACGTACTAATGTTGAAACAGACGCAGTACTTCTTCAGCAAATGCATCTCCTGATTTTCGTATTTTCAGTGATTTCACTATGACTCCAGAGTGAAGAGTAAATGTCAAAAACACTTTATGGGAGCTAATGTTTGTGGTCAACTCCCTGGAAAAACAGGGGGGAATCATGCAATATTTTATTAAACAAACTCTGGTTTAGAGCTCAATTGCCGCCAAAAGGGCTTATTACAAAATATATTTTTTAAAACTCTACCAAACAATAAAAATAGATATTTGTAAGTCTATGCATTCAAAAATAGCAAAACCGTAAAACCTACTGGAGCAAGAGCATTAGACTGCTCCTTCACCCTCTGCAGCCGCTCCTCAGCCTCTACTTCCCACATATTTCATGCAAACAAACTTAAAGTCCCCCATGCCTCCCCCGACCCACTGACCAAATAGAGCCATTGGTCCTTGGCCACTTACATAATGGCACACATTCCTTGAAACAGAGGTGTGCCCAGAAAGGGTTAGGAGAACAGGCCCTATTTACTGCTGGTCATCTTTTAGAGGCATCTCACACACTACAAGGTGAGATCACGAGGAAGTAGAAATAACACATAATACTTTAGTCTAAAATGAAAAATCTGACACAGTGCTAACCCAGGAATCTTGGGCAACAGGTGTAAAAAACCAGGATTGTCCCAGATAAACTGATATAACCAGTCATTCCTTTATATAATTATCTCATTTACTCTGCACAGCAGCCATTAGACTGTTAGACTATTAGACCCATTAGACTATTCCATCATCATCCTTATTTTCATATGAGAAAATGCTGGCTTAGACTAACGGTCCAGTAGCTTGCTCAAGGCCACAGAACTTATATTGGGGGAATCTAACACCAGAGCCCATGCACACAACCAACATAGAACATTGCTTCTCTCTGAAACAGAATAGAATGCATGGAAATCAGCCCTAGTTTATATTACAATTTAGTGTATACCGCCCCATTGTACATCAATAATGAAAAAGTATTAGTCAATAAATAATTCTGGAACCATATGTGACTTTTTTTTTTTAAGAGACAGGGTCTTGCTGTGTTGCCCAGGCTAGAGTGCAGTGGCCTGGTCATAGCTCTCTGCAATGCTGAACTCCAGGGATCCAATAGTCCTCCCATCTCAGCCTCCCGAGTAGCTGGGACTACAGACATGTGCCACCATACCTCTTTTGTGTGTGTGTGTGTGTTTTGTAGAGATGAGGTCTTGCTATGATGCCCAGGCTGGTCTCAAACTCATAGCCTCAAGCAATCCTACCACCTCAGCCTCCCAAACTGCTGGCATTACAGGTGTGAACCACCATGCCTGGCTGAGTTTTTTCTTTTCTTTTCTTTTCTTTTTTTTTTTTAGAGGCAGGGTCTCGCCCTGTCACCCAGGCTGGAATGCAGTGGTGTGATCATGGCTCACTATAACCTTGAAATCCTAGGACCACAGGTGTGCACTACCACATCTGGCTAATTTTTAAATTTTTTGTAGAGATGGGGTCTTGCTATATTGCTCAGGCTCATCTAGAACTCCTGGCCTTAAGTGATTTTTTTAAACAATCAAATCAAACCATTCCCTCACACATACACTGAAATAAAAGTAACACAATTGAGAATTAAATAAACAAAAAGAAAGAAAGAAAGAAAGGGGGGCAAGAAGAATAGGAAGAAGAGAAGGAAGAAAATGAAAAAATATTAAGCAATTTTACAAAAATAAATGTGTTGGATAGAAAAAGATTTTTGTCTTAGAAAATGTTAGGAGGTATAAATGAAAAGAATTAGAACATTAAAATGGGGCTAATTATCCCAAAACATTTTATATATAATATTTCAAGAGAAAAGAAAAAAAGAAAGATGTGGAAAAATACTAATGTCCATAACGTAAAAAGATCTCTTATAAATCAGTAACAGTAATACAAACACTATATTTTTTAATTCTGTATATAATAAAAATTGGCAAATTACAAAAGTACTACAAATAGCCAGAAACCAAGCAGTGTGAAAAGGACAATTTCATTAGTTAGGAAAGAATAGCATATTTGCAGAATTCTTTAACATCTTTCACCTAGAAAACTGTTGGAAATGAACAAGGAGGAAGAGTTAGTTTACCCAGTGTTGGCCAAACTCGAACGAAGTAGAAACTGCCACAGCCTTTTCAGGCAAACAAATAGGTGACAGAGTCAGTATAATGTCAACCTGTGACATGTTTTGAGCCAGTAAATCCACTTACAGAATTTATTCTAAGGAAACTGTTGTACATGCAAATAAATGTGCGCACTAGAATGTTCTTCCAGCATTATTTATATGAGCAAAAAACTAGAAACAACGCAAGCATCCAACAGAAAGACAATGGTTAGGCCAGGCGCGGTGGCTCACGCCTGTAATCCCAGCACTCTGGGCGGCTGAGGTGGGAGGATCACTTAAGGTCAGGAGTTC